>VOMN01140847.1:0-22325 GCA_014899125.1 Orchestia grillus
ATACGAGCGACAGAGAAACTGCAAAATAGTTGCTAACATGCCGTCGTGTGAGTTGACCCTAAGAACGCCCGGACCTGCCTCACGGAGACACGTGTCGAAGAATGTCCGTATCAAAAGAGAGCGGGACATACAATATTCACGTGTCGTGACTTCGAGCTGCTCCCATACCATTCAAACCGGAAGTTTGTGAAGAACAATAACATGTGTTTCCGTTGCCTCGGCCACCACAGAGTTGCCGAATGCTCAGTAATTCCCATTTGCAAACACTGCAACGCTACTCACGCCACTGCACTACACGCAGAGGTGGGCAGCGCTACTTTGAAATGTAGCGGCCGCTACATTTNATAACGAGACACCTCAACCCAAACGCAGAACCGTTTCAATCAAGTAGCGAGCCTTCGTCGGTCACGCCCCAAAACGGCCCCACCCGACCGAAATCACACGAAGGACACCAGGCAACAGGGACCAACAACACAC
This sequence comes from Orchestia grillus, assembly GCA_014899125.1. Classification (NCBI taxonomy): domain Eukaryota; kingdom Metazoa; phylum Arthropoda; class Malacostraca; order Amphipoda; family Talitridae; genus Orchestia; species Orchestia grillus. Next base: position 478 of record VOMN01140847.1, read on the forward strand.
TCTGCAGCGTAAGTGATTGTTCGAGTAGGAGCTGCTCTCAGACCGTCCACAAAGAACACTTAACACGGGATCAGACCGAATCTTCACGACGCAAATATACAAGTTAAGTGTAACAACCCAACTGTGTTTCCTTATCCCAGTCAACCTAAACGAACATACGCTGAACAAAACCCAGTTTAAAAATCTGATACCTGTATTGGTAGTTATTATTGAAGGTTAAAGAATTGAAATAAGACCCTATTATTCGATGTCTATGTACCTTGTGTTAGATTGAATAGGATGTGCCATAGCTAGCTATTTATTGAGTTGTATTGCCGGTTATAATAGAGAAGTAATACCTACATTATTGGAATCATTCCAAAGTTTTTTAAATAGACCGCTCCACGATACTGTTAAATTTTGATAAATTGTTACAAAATTTGAGGTGTCAAATATCTTGTCATAACATGTATGAAATTTGATTCATGTCGTAAAGTTATGCAGTATCTTTCAAAAATTATCATTTAACAAATTTAAAGGCTTATGCTATAACGAAATCTCGGTTAGATTAACCGATATAGGTAATTGAGCATCAAATTAGGCAACGTCATCTCTCTAGAAAACTAATAACTTGAGTCATAATTTGATTAAAGATAATTGGTTGGATATTATTTATATATACGCACACACACATATCTATATATATACATGGCAATTGAAGGGGTCAGGAATTAAATGGAATTGACTGTGCGAAATAAGAATTTGAGTAGAAAGCTTTCTTACTGTCTATGACACATTATTCAAGTCTTTTCGGATTTCTGTCTAGCATAGCTGATTGGTATTATTACTGATAATTTTTTGAACGATGAGAATGCCACGCTAGTTGAGCATTCCGCTCGATTCAACAAGTTTAGTCTCTGCACAGATGTCGATCCGAAGCATTCGGGAAATTTGATTAACATTTCTAATGATACTAAATTCTCAGTTTTTAAGATTGATTATATTTGATGATAACATAATTATTGGAAATTTTTGAAAATTTTCAGTTTTGAATATTTTAAATTTAGTTCTCATGCCAAATTGCCCCATAAATGTTTACGGAAATATTGATTCATAATTCCATTATGCATGTACTTATTTTCATAAAATAATTACGTTAGGAATTAAATTATACTTTACTTGGCTTTTAGTGGCATTATAAGTTTAAAATATGGTTTTCAAGAATGTTTTTCTTTCTTTTGCTGGTATTATTGGAACACTCTAAAGTCAGAGTTCTGCAAGCCAGCGTGAGGTATGGGTGCGTCAAACCTTGCCTCTCCGTTTCGGTTCGCGTTCCTCATAAGATGTCCTGATCTAGTGAAAACAATCCTTTTATAAACGATGACAGGAAAATTTACATAAGTTTTCTATTCTTGGTGAAAAGTTTAGGCTCAGAAAACGAGCTAAGTTCTATTTTAAGTTACTTGAACCGGTCATTAAAATTGAAGTGCCAGTGTGGGTGGGCCAGTGTATTTGGCACTGCCCATTGTTTTTATTGTTGACTAAAGATTATTCAATACTTATCGTTTATAGTAACTTTTTTGTATATTTTTTAAATCAATCTTTGTTAAACCTGAAAATTTTGGCCAGTCTATTGCTGATAAAATGCAGGAAGAGTGCGTTGGCAGTAGTGGCTGTGGAGGCAGTGGTTCAGTGCTGGACGGCAGCAATACACCTAAAAGCACAGCAACTTCTACACCTGTGGTCAGCCCTGACACAAGCAACAGGGCAAGTGCTGGTGAAGAAAGTTTTGCTCCAATTGCCCCCAAGCTTTCACAAGTAGAAGAGGTTTCTTCATCTGCCAGTGTCACTGGAATCAATGGGGATGGCAGCAGCTCTATTGTGCGAACTGCAGATACTGGAGCTGACACTCAAGCAATAGTTGGGTCAGTCAGTGAGCTGAGTCTTGCCCCTTCAGTTGCCTCCCTCTGGTCTCAGGATGACCCCAGTCAACTGTTGGCTTCTATGCCAGCAATCAATGGCTCAGTTGGCTTTGGTGGTCAAGGCAGTTCAGTTGTTCCTCAACTGTTTAGTGGTCCAAGTCTAGGTCGACTGAACAGCCAACGCAGTGTCCCGCAGCATCAAACGACTCAGAGAGGCATTCTTCCTGGCCACAATTCAATGGTAGGACCATCTTCTGGCCATGGAGCAGCACAGGGATTTTTAGGCAGCAAAGTGAGCAGCTCGTGGTCTTCAGGCTTAGGACAAGCAAGTGCCTGGTCTCCTGGGGCTCAAGCTGGCATGGCTGGACCAACAGGAAGCCAAGTTGGAGTTGCTGGCGGCCACAATGCAACAATAGGAGCTATGGCCTGGAACCGTGGTCGAGGCAGCAATGTGTCGAGCAATATCAGAGCTGCTTCCAGTGCACAGCCTAATATTGGAGGAGTTAATAAAGTTTCACCAGCAGCAATGGCTGCAAATATGAAATTTCGCCGCTCTACCAGCTTCCCTGGCAAGTCTGTTCTGCCTCCGCAGCACACCTCTTTTCCTCACCAGCACAGTCCCCTGCAGGCCAGTCCTCTTCAGGCTGGCCATCCGAGCTTTGAAATCACTGGCACTGATGATGGACGAGACTATCTACACTTTCAGGTACTGCTGCTACCCTTCATTTCTAAGTTTTATCTCAGAAACAGGATACTGATTGGCATAATAAGATACTATTTGGAGATTGAATAAGATTTTTTTTAGTCATTCTAGTAACTTGAGAATTATTTTAATTATTACTGGATTTTGAAAGTAATGGTATTGTTTTCTTTCTCTTTTTATAAAATGAATCAACCCTATATAATAAAATGCCAGGTGCCTCTTGAAATAGATCGATATTTACTTTTGTTCATAATGGCTCTTATGTTATGACAATGGTAATCTCATTGAACACATTTAATTTGTGAAAAATTTCATTCACTTGGTTATGTCTCGCATAATAAAAATAGCCCAGTGTTGCATGCTTGGTTGGCTCATCAGGATCTAGATGAAGAAAATCCCTGGGTCCTCATTCCTTTAACTAAAAGCAGGGCTGTTGGATAAGGCAGTCTGTATCAGTGATACTGAAAAAATATTTAATGGTACAGTTAATGTAACTAACAGGGCATGTAAGAATTTAATTTCAATTCTCCTGCCATTTTTGGCAGGTAGCATCTACTAGTTTTTTAATATTATTCATGAATTTAAAAGTACAAATCATAATTTGGATTCTCCAAATAAATGTGTTGAAACCAGGCCTCCTTGATAGTTAGGTCATAGCATACTTTTCTACTACTCCTTTAAAAATATGTTCAGAAGTTTATTTATACTTATCTATTTTAAAAAAGATTATTGTGCAATATTTGTGAAGTTTAATTGCTATTATAATTAATTAGTATTTAAAATTTTGTCAATGGAACTGCACTAAATACTAATCCACAGTCGTTGCTTGGTTGGTTCCTTCTGGGATTTTAATGTAATGTGTTGATTAACCCAAATGATCATCTCTGTCATGTTCTTGAGAATTTTGATAGGAGAAAATTCCTGGGTCTGTATTCCTAAACTAATAGTGAGACTCAGATAAGGCATTCTGAGGCCATATCAGTGATACTAGAAATAACATTTCAGGTCAGACTTACGGCAAATAAGAGGGTATCTGAAGAATTTAACATCATTTGTGCTGTTATTTTTGATGGAGTGCATCTACTAGTTTTAAAAAAAGCCATGAATGAAGCCATTTTAAAGATTTTCAAGAAATTCAAAATTTCAAAATTAGCCTGAGGATTTACTTATGAAGTGCAAGTTACATTGATAGATAACAAAGTAGATGATCAATCAAGAGATATTATAATTGTATATTGGATACCACCTGAGAGGCAGGAAATAAAGGCAGAATTTTAATGACCTTGCCAAATTACTATTGATTTAAGTTTACAAGTAAACTTAAAGCTGAGATTGCATGATTTATATTGACATAATTCCAATCATTAAATAATAAAGTTGAAAATTTGTTATGGATTCAGTATGGGTCTCGGTAGAAATATAACAGATGAATGTGGATGTGATGAATTGTGTTTTTTTTTAATTGTGAAATTTCCACAGGTTCTACTGGTATGTATGAATGTTTCCTATCATTATTTTTAAGAAGCAGGAGTTTGAGTCTGTCTTTTTAAATTTACAGGAATTGCAGTAATTTGAAAGTTCAGTTTGGACTGAGTCCCCAACTCTGCAAACTCATGTACTGTAGCATTGCTGTGACTCAAAATGCCACCTAACTTGGGCTCTCCATTTCATACACATTTAGCGAACAAATTTTGTCCTCCAATCAGAATGCTGTCTTGCCAATGGTGTTAGCAGCCCACCCTTCAGCTGAGTTCCTGCCAGTCAGGCTTGCACTTCCCAAAATACTGACAGCCCACAAGAAGATATTAAATTTGAATACTGAAGTACTAGTGTATGTTTTTTTTTGTAAAATCTCAGGTTTATTGAGTGGTGTTTAGATACTAGCTTCAACTTTATCAGTAAATCAGTACTAGCTTTTCAAATTTATTTTTCTTAGACAAGTAATCTCTGAACTGTTGAAAATTTTGCTTGAAATAATCAGTGCCCTGGTAAATAAACCCATACCAAATTAGGCTCAGTCTGGAGAGGAATTTGGTTGCACCAGGATGTTGTAGCTCACATTTTTCATAATTTGTCCAGGCATGAACAAATTAAAGCAAGCCTGTGCTACAAATGTGACCAAATACTATAATGGAACCTCTGCTGTGTTGCACTTTGAATGGAATCTATCTAGCATTGAAAAAAAATTTTCATCTCTGAAAAATATTGGTGATGGAAAAGGTTGAGTTTATGTTTGTGTTCAGACACTTTTCTTCCTGCGACTGCTGCAGTGTTTGTGTTCCATTGCTAATTTTTGGCGTGTTTGGGTAATTGCAGGCATCAATTGTGTCTTAGCAGCTGTGCTACCATCACTATGTGATCATTAGTGACTTTCAAATCCTGACCCATTGGCAATAATCTTAGCCTTAAAATCAGCAACAGTCTTTTTCTGTTAAAACTGGGCACTTCCAGTGCTAAAGGGGCTGGTGTCAGTATCTATTAGCTGCTCTATTTGTGGTCTCTTTTTTTGTGACTGATGGAAGCATCAGTCACAACTATTGTGCATACTAAATCACACTAATTAATGGGTTGCTTTAAATCTCTCTCTATTGCCCCACAGACCATAGCATCATACGGCACTAGCACTGTTCAGTACCTCCAGTTTGTTTCCCTAGGCAAATGCAATAGAATTCTTTTTGTGTAACTAGTTTTTGATTTATTTTCAAACATTTTCATTTTGTGTGATAGGTCATTTAGTGATTTAGTTTACTGCTGTTGTAAATAAATTAAATCTGTATGTCAGACTTAAAAAAATGGTTGATTAGATATGTCCCTGTTACATGATGTACCAATTTCAAAATTTTAGCCAACGTGGTTCTTATTTTTTGTTGATGCCAATATTATTATTTAGAATGTCCCATATGGTGAGTCAATGGTATTTATGTATAAATAAATGGTATTAAAAAATTAAATATATGGTGTTAACAATTTTGTCTAATTAGGCTTTCACCCCTGAAAAATTAATTTCTATCCAACGAGTTTAACATCAGGGCTGCTATGTGGAGTATGCATAAATAAGGGAAATAATTGTTAGTAGTGATTTGCAGATTCAACAAGTTTTCCTGATGCCAATATGAATACCGATTTTCATTTTTTGAAGAAGCTGATTCTTCATTATTCAGAATATTCATTGGCTTAGCAAGCAGGATGAGCCAATGGTATTTAAATATTAATGAATGGAATTTAAAAATGAATATATGATACTCAGAACTTCTTCAAATTAGACTTTTTTCACCACTGAAAAAACAAGTTGTGTCCAATGAGTTTAACATCAGTGAGTTTAACAAGTGAAATACTCTTGGAGTATGCATAGATAATGTAAATAATTATCTGGTATCTTACTGAAAAGATCATAAAAAGCAGACATGCAAATTATTCTCCATTGCATGTACATAGATGAGCATGTGAAGATGATTTCAAATTATTCCAACAGCACCAGTTGACCCACATACAAACTCATTTGCCTTTATCTTTTAAACTATACTCGGAGTGCAATTTGTATTAGGCTTTTGTATTCAAATTACTAAGCCTTCCATGTGAATAAAATAAAGCTAAGTTTAACACAGGGCAAAAAACTCATGTTACCTGTCTCAACTTTTGTTTACATTTAGGACTTTTGACGTAAAACATTCAAATGGCTGTTATGTCTCCATTTCCAAATTATTGTATTACTAATATGTGTTCAGGGTTAGTTTGATTAGAAAGTATCTCAGTGCTATTAAAGGAAAGAATTGTCAACATTTTAATCCATATAGATCTTGATGCATGCTTGTGCAGCATCCATAATGATCATACTTAGAGAAAATGACTGCACTTTCACTGTATTGTTAACTCTGACGTGTGACACTGGTGTCATCACCATAATTGCTGAAACAGTGTTGCCTGGTGTGAACACTAAGTACTGCATAAGTGTGTGCACCAAAAGTAGTCCATTGAACCTGTTTGTTGCCCTAACTCAAAAGTTGATTTGTCAAAAAATTAGTTTAAAGTAAAACTATACGAGTGTACAAACACGTATACACTCATACATTTGGCTAATATAGCATTATGAATTGCACATTAATGAATAGAAACCGTTTCCCTTAGTAATAGTTATCAACACAAAAATAAAAAATGTACATGTACTTAAAAACAGGCAATAATAAGCTTTAACATCCAAATGCATTAATATTATAAAATCTGTGTCATTTTTATTAATGATGTTTACTTAGGTATAGTAGGAATTGGCACAAAATAGGCTATGTTCACATGGGCCTATGCCAATTCCTGCAAAAAGTGCTGATTATTGCTGGGGCTAATGCCGATTAATTGGCACATCACTTGTCCCTATTCATTGTTGCTGTTAAATTTAGGTGCAATGGCAACAGCATCTAAACTTAGTATATTGTGGCAACAACTTTGTTGCTAAAGACTTTCTTTAGGTAAACTTGCATTAACTTGTTGATGACAGAAAATGGCATTTTGCATCTAAAAAATTGTATTGGAATTGCAGTCATGTACTTGTTACAAAGTTCAGGACTGAGTTGCAGAGTCAGTCTGAGATTTTGGAATTTTAAGAGTTGGAGTCAGGCCTTATGTTTACTGACTCCACTACTCTGGTTTAGATTTTACGGTTTTGAAATTTGAGGTGTTGCTCTTAATTGATATTTTCTTCATAAATTTCCTTAAGTGTTCAGTAAGTTATTCAAAATATGATGTATATTTTTTAAGATGCTATTTCGAAAGCCTTTTTCGATTGTATTTTGTGGGTGTCTATTAAATTTAGAGGGAAGATTACATATGCATTACTGTGTATGTTCCTGTTTGAAGTAAAGATAGTAAAAGTGATGTGTGACACTGTTACCTACTGAACATTTAATACCCTATTAACCAAAAATATCACAGTAGTATTTCATGAGGATATCTCAAGTTCTTTGTGGAAAACAAATTGCTGTATTTTTGCTTGAATGATTTGGCCATTAAAGGGTAAATAATTGGTTTTGACGGCACCTCTTTGTTATCATTGGTTACCCAGGTATGCGCTATAAAATAGCATTAAAAATCCCACCCAAAAACCCACCTAAAAATCGAGTGGGTAATGTTTTTCCCCTCTTATAGGTATACGATGGGCCATAGGCAATAGGGTTAGGTTAGTTAAAGTTTGTCTATCCTAAGCTTTGAGGACTGACATTCCCACTGGAAGCACTGTTAGCTCTATGAGACTATTCTCTTTTGTGTCCATTTTGCTTCATTCCATATTCATGCCTTCTTTGCTGATCATTCTTTATCTTCTCTTCTTAACTTGCTACAATTGCTACAGTTTCATTGATTTTGGTACTCAGTGTAATAATGAACAGGGAGGTGTTTCAGCAGTTTTTCTATGCCTTGAGTGATGCAGCTTGAGAAGGTGTAGGTTGATAACTTGATATTGATAGTTCACCTCCGTTGAAGTAGTGATGAAGAATGAGACACAAGGTACCTACTTTTACATCAGTGAAATACTCTTCAGAATACAGAGGCTGAAAATATAAGAATCATTTTACAAGTAGTTATGTTCAAATGGGGTTGTTTCACTGTGGTGTTGTTGAGTAGATACCCAAAACCTGTGGCTGTGACTCTGACCCCTTTTTTTGATGTCGTGACTGACTTCGGTTCGTATTAGTCACTCTAATTTTTCATCATCCTAAAAGTTTTTCATCCCTTCTCTTCGCTCTTTGGATCACATTTTATGTGGTTAGGGAACTTCAAACCAACTAATTATCTAATCTAATCTTGAGAAATGTGGCTTCTGGCGTGTGTTGGGAATTATTCGGTAGTTCACTCGGCAAATATTGCTTTTAATTTCTGTGGAGTAAATAGTGTTGATGTGAAAATGTATCTAATAGGATATACAGGAAATGTTTCGTGGTTTGATTCGTTTTATTGTGAAAGTTTGATCAGGTACGTATATGTGGTATAAATAAGAAGTATATTTGTAACGAGTGCATTTTCGGAAGGTTAATGCTTCAGAAAATAGGGTACCAGAAAATGAACAACGTCAGTAGAGAGCAAAGTCATTTTTGAGCCCCTGTGACGTGTAGGAGCGAATGTATTCGTCCAGCTTCTGTGGCGTTGCGCACACGAGTAATCACTCCCGGGACAGGACGCTGGTTTGGCGAGGGTACCAACACCCCGTGTCAGAGCCGGTACCCATTCATACTGTCGGCAGTTTACCCTCGTCATTGCCGGTACCCATTCATTCTGTCGGCAGTTTTACCCTCGTCATTGCCGGTACCCATTCATACTGTCGGCAGTTTTACTCCCGTCATTGTCGGTAGCCATTCATACTCTGTCGGCGGCTTCACCCCTGCCAGAGCTGGTACCTATTCTCACACCCGTATTGAGTCGGGAGTTTTGAGTTGACCTTCTTTCCCGAGGGAAGCACTCCGTGATCATCTCCATTCAGTCCAACGCGCCCGCTGGTGTTCGAACCTGGGACTTGCCGAAAGAACGGCAAACATTTTACAATTAGGTTACGTCGCATCCTATGAATATCAACGGGTATTTCCCCTTATATTGGTGAAATGATTATTTTAGTAAAGTGTGCCGAGGATCATGTGCAAGAGATGTGTCGTGTATGTTTTAAGAATTTCCGATGCGAGTGAGGCTAGCGTAACAGTCACACAGCGTGCAGCAACATACCTGGCAGGCGGGATAGCGAGCTCTCCGAGTTCCATGGAGATGACGCGTCTTTGAGTTATTGGCAACGTCGCCTGATCAGATGTCACGAACCTCAGAAATGAAACTTCACGTCATTCCATGCCCTGACAGCATGCTCTGCATAACTTTGACGTGAGTCGGTGTTCATTTCAAGATATAATTGAAATAGTGTAGAATGCTTTTCTATGTCGATGCGCGGTATTGCCTTGTTGACGTTGATCGATTTATACTAGAGTTAAGTATCGGGCATGCATTTTATGTGTTCGTAATGCTCGTCTTTCTCTATTAATTTTCTCAAATTTGAAGTGCTGTCTTCCTGCCTTGTTGGAGTTTCGTATAACTGTTCATGCTTTTTTTGTGTGAATGCAGTGTGCCCCCACAAGAAAGTTAATCGAACTTGTCCACCGTATGCACTTTATGACTTGCATGAATGAGATAGTTTGCTTTGTATATCTCATGCAAGTCATCTCATGCAAGTCAAGTTGTAGTTTGCTTTGTAATTTCCGTGTGCAAGAAAAAAAACATTCTGTCTGGGGGTACCTATAGGAGATTTGGTGGTCAAGTTCAGTTAACTTTTTAGTGGGTCAACCTGTGTAGTATTCGTGTTATCGATCTCGATTTTTATAAACAACTTTTCCAGTGCCTGAATACCTGATGAGTATTCCGTATAGTTTTTGAGAACAAGAATATTGATTTTAATTGCGTCTATTTCGTTTATTAAATTTATGCTCTTAACTGGGTTGTACATAATCTATAAAACATCTTAGTAAACCTTAGCGTACGACTTAGTATACCTGCAGTATAAGTAGAGAATGAATTATTTGCTGTATAATTTATTATAGAAATAAATTCATCTCTGTAGGTGAGGCGACCTTTGTGGTCTTCTGATGTTGGCATTAAAACTCTAATAGGTTGTACGAGGATATTATTGTTCGACTTTTCATGGGGACTGGTGCTTTTGAGAGATTTTATGTATGCATCTTCTTCAGGGCTATACTTTTTTGATCATTTCTTCTTGAGTCCGATTCATTCTTTTCTTTTGTTCGTTATGTTGAATATGTTCGAGGAAGATTTTTGTCCTTATTATACCTCATACTCATCTTTATCTCATCGAAAGACGTCCACGTTATCATTTGTTGCTGAAAGGCAGCAGTGACGACCCGCCACAACTGCTTGAGTTTTTGCGGTGTTGCGTTGTTATTGTTACCGTCATGCTGCAGATACTCGTACTGTACTCCAATCCTCCGTTGTTTATTGCTGTTCCGTATGATGTGGCATTTTGTGTGCCAAGAATGAACTTGATTCGTGTGTAGTGTCGTCTTTTGTGTTGCATTCGGTGTTGAAATACACTACGGAAGTGGCTTGTGAGTAAATCAAGTAAAGAGGTAGGTATTCGACATACAGGGGTTGGACATAAAATGGACACAGTAGTGATTTGATTTCAGTATTTCAAAGAGCTCTTATGATGTGAATAGCTGTTCCCAATTCATATTGATGGCTCAAATTTATTCAAGAGAGATGCATTTATCTTCTTTATTGATAATTTTTCTCTTCAAATCGTTGTACCGTATGAAATAATCCTTGATACGTGACCTCGCTGAGTTGGTGAAATGGTAAATTGTTAGCTCGAATGAGAGGGATCTGGGTGCCGAGAACAGCTGAATTCCTGTATTCCCGTGAGCTAAAACGCAATGACCGTGATAGAAAAATTTGAGTAGCACAGCAAAATCTTGACCAAGAAGGTTAATTCTTCAATAAATTTGGTATTTTATACTGAGAAAACGAAACCGACGCTGTTCAAATGCATTCAGTTGAAAAATATCAAGGTAACTGCTGTTGAAGGGGTTGCAGAGTTAAATTATCATCGGACTGGCTCTATTTCTATTGGAAATACTCGTTGTGAGCTTAATAAAACCGGGTTTCATTGGGAAGCCGCTGTTAGGAAAATTTCTTCAATTTAACATTTAGGCAAGGCTAGACTGGTACTGAGATTACAAGGGCTCGTGGATGGACCAATGGAAAGAAAACCAGAGCTATCCTCTGATGTGTCTAGCGTTTCCTTTGCTGTTCCTGCAGGACGAGTTCATGTGTGGAGTTAACATTTCGAATTCCAACGATTTGCTTTTTTCGAATTCAGTTGGGTCACTTACTAGTAGGATATGGGTATAAAACTGATTAAATTTGATAAATTTAAAGTTAAAAGTAGACATTTTTTTTTTTGGGAAAGATATTTGTAAAATACGGACTCGTTGAATTATTGAAATATAGTCATCACTATTTCGAATATTTTGCCCAACTCCTAAACTTGAAGTAAAAACAATCAGCAATTCGAATGTTGAAGATGCCAATCGTTTGAAAATGGTAAGGCTTAGCGACCTAGAGATATTGCAATTGCAATACAAGCGTTTCAGATGAGATACTGGAGTGTGTTATCGTTCGTAGTTCTGCCTGGGTAGAGGAGTACGATAGGGAGAGGATGAGAGTTCGCGAGAGTGTGGAATGTGTGATAATTTCCCCATCTGAGGTCTTCAGTATTCATTTTGGCGTATCATCTCCGGGTGCTCAGCGGGATGTAGTTCATGGCTCTTGTTCGCTACGGACAACCTAATGAACTGTCCTGTTTCTGCTTTTTAATTAATTAATTTATGTATCATGCTCGCTCGAAGTTGTAAAAGCTATTGTTTGAAGGTGGATTGTCCAAGTACAACTGCTCTACTTGGCCAGCGCCAGGTGCTGCAAGCCTGTGTGGTGTGAGGCTTACATGCACTCATGCCTCGTATTACATGGGGCGCTATATGCCAAATTAACTCGCACCGTCAACACTGATGAAAAATTAAAAACGAACTCCTGGCGGGCTAGTAATGAGCTGTGCAGATATTGGTGCATCCTGACCAGTTTGCGTCGCCTCCCTGCTGCAGTTGCCGTCTAATTCATGCACACCAGTCCGTCTGCTGTTGTTGCTCATTCCCGCTTCGTTTGCCCATAGGGTTTCGTATCCTCCGCGAGTTTCACCAACCGCGCCTGACAAAATGTTTAAAATTCATTTTTTTGTGAGATTTGTTACGTACTGCTGTGCAGAGATGAAGATACCTCTATATTTTAGAAAAAACAGCAGCTGCATCATCTCAGCTTTGTTTCAATTTATCCAGTATCCTTGGCCTACAATTGGAACAAAGAATTCAAGACAAAATTCGTGGTTGTAACATTTCAAATGTCACAACGTGATGCTCATCTCTGAAATAAGAAAATAAAGAAATGTGCATTTTTTCCACTTAACTGATGCTCATCTATTTTGGACCAATTCGAGTAGAGGACACGGCTGGCACTTTCACCAGTATCGCGTACTTGAATAGACTCGAAAATGAAAGATTCTTGTACTTATTAATCAATGTAACAGTAAACACTGTTATCAAAACTGTAATTGAACTGTTCATTTTCTGACGAACTCAGTGAAGGCCTGTGTACCAAATGCTCCCGCAGTGGTTCTGGCGTGCTCATCTTTGCGTTTCTCAATGATCTGTGTATGTACAGTGGAGCTAAGACAAATATTCTCACTCCATAATTTTTTGAGTTAACGCGCTTCCAACTAATGAAAAGGTTATCATTCAGATAAATATTGTATACAATAATGGTATAAAATGACGAAGTATACGACGGAAAACTGAGAAAGCTCCCAAATATATACGAAGTATTTTTTCACTCTTTATTAGAGAGAAGTATTTGTACTGAATGGAATGTAAGAATGCCTCTATTAGATATTGTGTAACATAGCTATTATTCACTTCAACACCAACAGATCTTTTCGTGTAGTTCTCTGTAAATGACTTGGTGTTTTGTCCATCCTTTTTCAGATCCGGCACGTTTGTTGGACCCTTCAATTGGATATCAATTTTCTAATAATGTCGTCAATTAGCTATTCAAGTCTTGAGCCTAATTGGTTTTTCTGTAGCGCATCGATATTATTTTGAGCTAGTTATTTTTTCAGTTTTTTCAGCTTACTTAGGATCATTATCTTGTTCAGAGACCCTGTCTAAAGGAAGTTTAAGCTTGCCAATTGAAACGAACAGATTTGTGTTCAAAATATCTTGCTATACTGCGGATTCATTGTACCATCTATTATTGGCGTATACCCAGTACGTTTTGCAAAGAAACGTCCCCAAATCGAAATACTGCCATCTCCAAATTTCACCGCTGGTTTTCTCTTCTTCGGTTTGGAGGCGGCGCCTTGCTTTTTTGCGAGACATGATTTATTACATCACGTCCAAATTGCTCAATTTATTTTCATTTGTCTACGAAACTTAGCTAAAATGGTTCTTGCCAATCCTCGTGTCCACGAACAAATTGCAACCGGTCATCGTATTTTCAATAGGAGGGGAGTCTTGGTAGGTGAGCGCGACTTAATGGGTGATGCAGGATTATCGCTACAAATTTTATCCCTTATTGTTCTCTCGTGAACACCGACTCCTGGTGAAGGTAACTCTCCTTGCAGGTCTTCACGAGCAATCGTGACATTTTGTTGAACTTGACGTAGCTATTTTCGCCCAGAAAACTTGCGTGGATTATCATAGCCTTGTTGGTCTTCGGCGGTACGTATTTTTTTGTATACCTTGTAACTATATGAACTAACAGTAGTGAATAAAATAATTTCCGTTATTAATTTATTGTCGCTTTAACTTTCTTTCCGTAGTAAAATCGTTTTTTCTTGCGCATTTGTTAGTTCGCCTTTTGTAACGATGTAAATAACTTTACTGTAACAATATTTACCTATAAAGGATGTGCAGTCTGTTATTTGGTTTGGTCATCATTTCTGATGACGTTACAGGCATAATCTAGCACGTCCAATAATCTAAAAGTGAAACAATTTGAGCCTTGTATGAATTCTAAATACTGAAAAATACGTTTAGCTGTATCAGAATTTTCTCCGTTTTCTACGCTTATTTCGTCAATATGTATTTGTACACAAATATTACATGCATATTAATTTTTTAACTCATTGAATGTATATTTAAATAGAAAATTTATCCTGTTCGAATATTTATTTCCCTATGTACGTTATGAATGTTTCTTTGGGAATTTTCGTATAGAAAAGAAATCCGTAGCTGAATTTACGATGCGAAAGAAGTCTTGCAGTCATTATGCAACGAGGGTTCGCAGAAGAGGAAACTGTTAGGTTTATGGATGAAATTTAGCTCTCTGGTATTTTTTTAGTACAAAATAGCTGGATGTCTACAAGTTTTATGTAATTAAGTGAATTTGTTGTACAACATTGCTCGCTACGTTCGTTTATTTGAGCGGCGGTTTGACGTTGCGATTCTTCTAACTTATGTGTTATTCATGCGTGGTTTAATGAAGTTTAAATACCGCGACTCTGGCGTGGCCGCGTTGTCCCGCCCAGCGTGATCTACGCACGCTCTTCTTTACTAGTATCACTTCAAAAATGGGTTCGGTGATTCACATTCAGAACGCCGTTGTTTGTGGTACAGTTGTGGTGAGTGCAGTTCAGACGACAGCGAGCGCTGTCGTCTGGAGTTGCAGTCCTTTGTAGAGGCGATCTTGTTTTGAAATAGTTATGGTCGGTCGAACTGCCTCAACGTTGTGTGTGTGCCTCACCACTGTATCATCACAATGATTTTTTTATGCTATTAGTTTAAATAACTGATTTGTCATTCTTCTATTGCTGAAATTCATCGATTGAAGTTATCAACTTCGTGTTGAATTAATTTCTGGTTATTACTTCCAGATTTTTATAATTTTAATTCTTCGTTTTCCCTTGCCTTGTTAAAAATCAAGATGCATTATTTTTAGCCGCAGCTATAACGCAAAGCTGAGAGAAACAAGGAAGACAACAGGTGACTTGTTAGCACCTTCGTAGGCTATCCTTCGCAGCGAGGCTATCTTGGTTATGCAGCGAAATCCACAGGCTTGTCACTGTGCTTCCTTAACAGCAATCTCGGACAAGAAGACGAAGGCCATTTTACAGATTTAGGGATGACGGCCGCATCTACTGGCTACGTATAATTGCAGCAGCAGAAGCTGGACATGCGAGTGATAGTACTGAGGCTTGTACTTCATATTAGTGGAGAGGAGCACGGCCGGGCACCTGCCGCGCCTCCCAATGAGGCGCCCTGCGAGAGTGCGTCTTGCTCATGACGCAGTGGGTGCACGTAACGCGGTCACGAGTACCGCTTTGCTGCTGTCTTCTACTTTGGTCTCTGTGCTCACTTCTGGCCTAGCCTTGCACAGTTCATAGTGTTCGAATCTTCAGTTTTAGAATGGAATGATTTCGGTACCACTTTTTGCAACCTTTTTTGATACTGGCTAGGCAAACACTGTGATTCAAGATAGGATTCGGAGGGTATCGCGCGCATGCCTTCAGGTATTCTATTTTCGAGCTAATCCTACCCTCAAGCGTAATTCGTATTTATATCAAGCTTCATATTGGGAGTGACTGCATTGTGACATTGCATCCAATTTTGACTTTTTTTTGTACTTAACGTGTGGGAGTCGATTTCTTCGCGCGAGAAGGAATCTTAGCTTCATCATTTGCTTGTTTCTCATGGACCCTTTCTCATGGTGGCACTTCTTTATACATACGCCCTTTGGCTCAGCGAAATCACAGGATGTTCGAATATACGCTGCCGTAACCTTCGTAACTGATACCGTTGTAGAGTTGGTCAACGCTGGCGAGTACTCGTGGGAGCAACTTCGAAGTACTTGCCTTGAGATTTATTTTGCTTGATTTATGTCGAATATGATAAAAGCATTTTGTGCCATTCCTTCAGGTCGAAAGAAAGAAAACTACCTTTCGGAATTGAAAGAATTAACGGCGAAATTTGAATGCACGAACTGTTTTCGGTCAACGACAAAAGTTATATGTACTAACTGTTTCTGATCAGATGGGGTTTTAACTACTGTTTGCCATTTTAATATAATGATTGAGAAATTTTTAAGATTTGCAGGTCAAAATTATTAGGAATGTAATTTAGAAATATATAAGTAATTAATTAATTAGTTACTGGAGGTTCTAGGGGAAATCTTACTTCGAGGATATCCGTAATTAGATGATTATAGTTTCCTCATTAGGTAGGAAAAAACATTCTCACCTGCTACTGTGTGATATATCTTCGTCATCCCCCAGTTTCACGCAGTCGAACATGGCCTTAGTTCTTGAACTGAATCGATGGAAACGTTTATTGACGTGAACCTAGCCTGGTTCACGACCTTGCCTTGACAAAAGTAACTGACAGTTTTACAGGTGTTGGTAAGAGAATTCACTGTGGTAATTGGGTAAAGTTTTGGAATCACCCTAAATAATTATGCGCACTCAGATAAGTATAATACATCTCGCATTCTTTCTCGAAACACTTTGCCTCCGGAGTGGGTCGTATATGGTACACGCGATCACCCAACTTAATTTGACCAGGAATACAAATTTTCAAGTGTTCGTGAAATTTGTGTTCGTCAATCGAATAAGCTAGTTTTGATTAAAAAAAATTAATAGGATAACCAAATTTGTGAAAACAAAATCCTAAAGTTTTACTTTCCCAACGCAGATATTCGTCGACATGAAATTTTTCTTGTATGGAGAATCGGAGTTCGTTATGCTCCGATTAGGAAAAGCTTTGGCCGTCAGGTGCGGTGATTAGTAAGAGTAGATGCTACATCGAAGTATATTTGGCGCGTACGTTATGCGAGCGCTCTCATCCTCTCGCCTGCCAACCCGTCAAAATGACTGCCAACACTCGCAGCTACTGCGTGGTGCTTTGGCTCGCTGCACTTCATGCCGCCTTTCCTTCACCACGTTTAAATATCATTTAAGCATCAGAGATCTGCACCACTTATTCGTTCGCTACCGACCTCGAGATGTATCGTTACCGGCAATGTGTGCAATTTCGCCAGGTACGACAATGCTGAAAGCAGTTCCTTTCTTATGTAACGTTTTTGTGATTAGGTAGCTTGTAAAACTAACTACGTGAATGTGTTTTGGCAACTCTAATGCGCTATTTTTTTCCTCTGTGTTGCGTGATAACTCGTAGATGACAGAAGGCTACGAAAATTTTTAGGTGATATAACTACAGTTTTGTTTTACTAAATTCTTGAACATATACATTTTTGTTTCAGGAAATTTCATAACATGCTTTATTATTTATTCTAAATTGCAAGCGTTTGACTGTAGAAACAATATTCCTCTAAACTTCTATATCAAAGAAGCGCAATTGAACGTGAATCGCGCTCACAGGGAAATCGAGTTATTTGGAGGCTTCCATTTGTTCGTTGACCGAGATAATATGAACTGGTGCATATTCTCATTACTGTTGACTTCCTTGCGCAATTTTAACTTGTTGACTTCATCGTTATTGGTGTAAACAAAGATGTATTTCTTCAGGAGTACTTATGCATGCACTATACTTTAGATCACTCGTACAAGTGCTTTATACTTGCACTAGCGGTATTGATCTGAAGCCAGTTATTTCGTCACTGCTACATGGATGTGACCGTTTCAGAAGCTAGCCCGAGTGAGATTTATAATTATCAGAAACTTTTTCTTATACGCTTTTTCCTTCGTTGGTAGTGAATACGTCGACCACTCACTTCAGCTACGGAATTCTCTGTTTTAAAATTAGCATGAAGTTTCTCAAGTGTTCTTTGGATAGTGATATACTTGAAATATGGTAGTTAACAAAATTAACAAAAAATGCCATTGCAAAACCAAATTCCGTTCTTTAGTGCATCTGAAATTAGAAATATTTCCACATTATAGATCCAAAAATGTTGTTTAAATTTAGAGATCATTCAGAGCTGATATAGCTTATAGGATGACTTAGTGTGTAAAACTCATTGTACTTGTATATATTGTTTCAAATTACGAACATTTTCTCTTTTTTTTGGAATCGAGGTGAAGTTAAAACAAAATATAAGATACTCTTGAAATTTCAGTGCAGACACGTACTCTGACATGTCTGTCTGTGTACAGGGAGACGTGAGCCGCTAGCACGACGGTAATTTGAAAATGCGATTTAATTCGGGGTAATTTTCATGTGATTTTTGTGCTAGATTGTCCACCTTAAGTCAGCTTTAATGGACTGCTGGTGAAGGATAATGAACGTGGTGGGAGTAATATGAATAAAAATGAAACAATCTCCCAATGCGTACTCCGTTAATGAATATGTTCACCGTGCAGAAGCGTACTAAATGTTCTTGGATTTGGAAAAGCAGGTGAAGGGTTTAAAACTCAAGTTTGGTGAAAGTCTAGTGTGAATAAACCTCCCTGTTAATGATATCTGTTTCAAATCAACTGAAATGAGATTCTATTCTCGGTTAGGTCATGAGTATACTTAGCTGAGTAAAAATATAATTGTATAAGTGTCAAGTTGGGCTTCTAACATTACATATTGCGTATCTGCCATTACGTTATGGTTACCAAATTCATGAAATTACTCCACTATGATCAGGGTCTCCGAACAGAGGTGCACCCCTGGAGCGTGTGAACTAAAATATCAATACTTTCGTTTAAATTACGCCTCATTTCCAGCAAATTTACGGTAAAATAATTTTTGTATAGTCAAAATTGAATAAAATCCAAATTAAACGACAATTATGCTCAGCCTAATAGTTACATAAATTTTTTCTAGAATTATAACGAAATCATCGTCATGTGAGGGGAAACGAAGTGGTGATTGTCCGCTTTTGGGCCGTTTGGTTTCACTTGCACTCGTACCACTGAGAATCGGCAGGAAGACAACACGGAAAGCTATGTGACACTGTTCTCTTCAAACATATATTTGTAGCTATCTAAACTTTTGGAACACTTTGAAACTAGAAACATGGAGCAGCTGTTGCAAGTCGTGGTGTTTTATGATTGAAAGCTAGAAGAGTCTGCTTTGATTCTCGAGCAACCTCTCAAAATTAGGTAGTACATGTATTCGACGTTATAGACTCTTATCTACTGACAAACTCCCGCTGATAGTTTTTATAACACGCGAGGATTACAAATTGTCTTGAAGGGGTGTCGGTTTATGTCTAATGTATGAAAGATTATTAAAAGAAATGACTTCAGTTGAGGCAGAGGTATATAGAAGCTTGTCACAAGTGGAAGTAAAAATATCTGACAATGTCAACTAATTTCGAACGAGTGCCGGTATTGAGCATTTTTCTGTGAAAATAATACGGAGGAAACTGCAGGAACGCATAATAACTTGCTGAATATTGATTGTCCAAATATTTGCTCTCTTAGATGAGAGGGAAGGAACTATTAACTCCTAAGCCATGTAATGTTTTACCGCTGGGTCATTTCCCGTTATGAATAGTTGACTATATTTGATTTCTGTAGTACAAATTTGCGTGTCAACACTGACGAAACGGAAAGGATTATGTTGTATTTCTTGAATATTATATTGAAATGCATTGCTATTGGTGAGCTTTGTAGCCAATCGCTTTAGATGATGCAAGCCAAATAATGGAGGCGTAATTCTCGTCCTAATACCGGTTTGAGAGTCATAAACTTGTTATGTGGAAGCTGTTTGAGCTACCAGGTTCATCAAGGAGTACTTTTTTGCAATAGTTGATGCGTGCATTCCTTATTAATATTAACTTCAATTATTCCTAGCTATGAATTATTTCACAAGGTCAAGTTCAAAGTTTATTTAATAAGCTAATGACCGATATCATTGAGCTGGTGATTATTCTACAAGTTATTATGGTTGTGACATCTTGTTCATAGGTAGCGCTCTCTAGTGATAGTATTTTACCCCAAGTTCTGCTGGCAGTAGTTGGTGATTATCTTGCAGGGCTCATTTCGTTTTTCAAACAAATAAATTGTTTGTTTGCACGCTTGGGTCGATATAGCATCGTGTTACGTGTAATTTTTTCCCTACAATTCTTCTCTTGATCTACTCCTCTGTATGATGTGTAAAAACTAAAGCGTATGCAATTTTTTTCTCATAGGCTGAACTTCAATGTGGTGAAATTTGCTTGAATTTCTTCAATTGTTTCTTGATTTTATGGGTAGATGAATGGGATTCAAAAACTGCAATGGTTTCATAAATCATTGAATGAATGTATTTGAGCGAGTTCGGCGTACCAAAATCAATATTAATCAATTTCATTGTGCTCAGGAATTACTTTTAGGTATTTTTTTAAACTGAGCTTTGACAGCGAATTCTGTTGTTGCTATCGAAGTTAGTTACGTTTTTACGATTTCCGTTTCTCAGAAATTCATGTAATACGAGGCCGCCAAGAAGGAATACGTGAAGGGTATCAATTCTATTTGAATGTGCCTTTAGAAACACCTCGGTGATAAAACACATACGTCGTCGAGTGCAACGTCTACGTTTGTAGCTGAGAAAGTTCACCTTTATGTTCATATCATGAAGCACTCTCTAAATCCCTGTCGCACGGTGTACGGTCAAATAACGAAGTGAACGCAGCTAGATGCGTCACTTGATACTTTGCATTACTCTAGCACTGCCTTGTTTCGACGATTCTTCTGCACACGACGCTATCGCATTGCTTCGGCAGCCTTAGAAGGGATTCACGCTTGATAGCAAAAGTTCGGACGTCAAAACATTGCAAATCTTTCTATAAATTGCAACGCAACGCTCGTTCTATGTTCGTAGAATTGGGTTAACTTTGAATAAAGTACAGATGAAGTGTGTAAAATGAACTATTTATTCTACTTCCTTGGTGTAAAATTCATGTATTTCATTCACAAATTCTTTGAGGCATAGAACGGAGAGGAAGAGTCGAGATTGCGTGCGAGATGATGCATTGAGTGCTACGAACGTGGGCTTATTGTGCGAGGTGATTTTTTGAGTATATTTTCCAGTGATTTCTATAATGATCGCAATTTTCTGTAGATGTCTGTTTTAGTAACTTTGTGAGTGGAAAAGTTTTGAAGGTTTCTGAGCGAACCAGGTGTATTTAATAATATCCAACCTCAATGTTTAATGCATAAGCAAATAAAGGTTCAGAGGCTTGATTTGGTGCACGTATGCAGTACATTCTAAAGCTTATACAGGAGTTTCTCCGTTGTTTGTAGCCCTTGAAAGCTGCTATTCGCTGGCAAATCGTGCGTGACTGAGAAAGTATGAAAGAGTGCTGTTGCTTCTCGTTTTTGACATGTTGACAGAAAAACTTCAATGCGATCACTGTATTGGTGAAGCTAAGATCACTATTCATAGAAGGCAGCTTATCCAGTGCAGTCTCCAAACCGGGGATCTCTGACAGCTCTGGCACGAAGTTCGCTCACATTCTCCTGAAACTCGAATTCTCAGTCGCGATTGAATAGACTTCAATGCTGGTGCTCGCTTTTTCTGCAGATTTTCTGCTCGCAATTCGACGATCGTGCACGCCAGTCTTCGCCTAGTCAATGACGATCGTGTTTTTGGATATTGATGGGCATCGGAGGCAATCTTTCGAATAGTTTGTACTCATTTCTCTGTGCGGAGCCTGATGCATCATCGCTGAAGGCCTATTGAATGTCACAGGTCATTTTCACTTGCAGTAAATATGTAAGTTTTGCTATCATT
>VOMN01140848.1:0-33725 GCA_014899125.1 Orchestia grillus
TATTGCCTATGGCCTATCTTATGCCCCCTGAGGGGCACATCCACATGAAATGTGGTCCATAGGGAGTGAAGAGAAGGAACCATTCACTATAGACCATGGAAAATAGGGAATCTATGCACAAGGTGTGTTCCCACACAGAATCCCTAGCACATTGAAACAGTAAATTAAAAATGGAAAGGAAGAAAAAATAAAAAAATGATAGCAACGAAGGTGTGAAAATAGAAATAAAAAAAGTGGCACAAAAGAAAAGAGATGGAAATTCCAAAGGCCTATTTTTAGCTGAGGTAACCTAACAGTGCCTTCCTGGGGATGCCAGTCCCTTAAGTATAAAATAGTCTAACCTACCTAACCTAACCCTATTGTCCATCCTATGCCCCTTAAAGGGGCAAAATGAGTTGGTCATATTCAGAGCTGCAAGGCTGAGTTTTATGTCTGAAATAACCACTTATCTTCAACACTCCATTACACAAGCAAATGAAAGTAGATTCAACAATAAAAACAAAAAATTCACAATATATAAAAAGACGATAAACTTACACGAATGCCTAGGGGTAAATAAAATTGGCACCAGCTAATCTGTCCAGCAATATATATCAAATTTATACACGTAAAGATTAGGTTTTGAGCTTCCTTTCCTCGTAGGTACATTCTACATTCCAAATTATTTTCACTATATCTATTAGGCTTTACAAAATTATCGGCTAATTTCAGAAACATTTTGTTATGGATGGAAGTATGAACAGCAAAAATGTTGAAATTAGGCAAAATATGATCCTCAAGTATTCATGCATCTCTGCCATTAATCAATAAGACCATTCATCCTTTTTTGATAAAAACTCACTGCCTGTAATGCAAAAAAATAATTAAAAGCTGATTCTGCCTCTGGGGTGGATTTTGAAAGTTTTACAATTCAAAAATGTGCTTAAAATTTCTTAGTCACTGGTTGAAATTTCACAAGAATTTGACAAATGTCGCCATTCCAATTCACAAACAATGTCGTCGGCAAATAACACAAGAACCTCACAGTAGACACTACGAGTCACAGAAATTTCTCTGAAACTCTGATCTGAATTTTGTAGAACAATTGCTTTTACTTGTTCATTGACAAGACTGCATGACCATCTTCTTAACCTTTTCATCTTCAAAACCATCTTTGTACTGATAAATCACTTGTGGACCCTCACCAAATGCTCTGTTTATATAGGCAGCAGTTTGGAAAGCACTATGTCAGAGTTAGAACTCATTAAAGAAAAGTAAGCCCTTGTTAAGGGCATGATGTCCTGGGAATACTTTCTATTGAAAATAACTTTATGATTATTAAACAGCTTATGTAAATAGTCATATATGCCAAAATTCACTTAAATATACTAAGAATCCTAAGCACCAATGACATTTTCAAACATAACACTTAGATTGGCCATAATTTTTGTAACAACCTATTATTGTAAATCCATACATTATTATAGAAAAAGAACTAAACAATTTCCTCATCAGACATTCAAGCTACAAGAGCCTTATGGAAAAGTTGCATACACCCTACACAAAATCATTCACAATAGAATATGAATAAAAATACACAAAATATTAGTGACATTAAACTATGACTCACTGATATATATAATTTCCAGTAGCTATGGAGCACTTCTGAGGACTGTTTGGTGTGAGCTTCTTGAAGAGCATCTTAGCCTGGTTTTGGTAGTCGACCATCTCACGCCCTGTCTGTGTGGGCAAAACTAAATGTACTCACAGAAGTATAACAAAGAATTTATGTCAGCACACTAATTAATCAGTAATTCATAACATGTTTACATAACAAATTCAAATGTGAATAATAAAGTACCTTCCATGATATACAAACACATAGCAGCTTACTAAAAATACCCGGCAGCCAAGTCACATCACACAGTAGCTTACTAAAAATACATAGCCGTCACATCACATCACACAGTACTTAATCAAAACACACAGCAGCTAAGTCATATCACACAGTAGCTTATATAAAATACATAGCAGGCAAGTCATACCATACAGTACTTAGTCAAAACACACAGTAGCCCAGTCAAAATACTCAGTTGCCCAGGCAAAATACACGGTTGCCCAGGCAAAATACTCGGTTGCCCAGTCAAAATACACAGTACCCCAGTCAAAATACTCGGTTGCCCAGTCAAAATACACAGTAGCCCAGTCAAAATACACAGTTGCCCAGTCAAAATACACAGTTGCCCAGTCAAAATACACAGTAGCCCAGTCAAAATACACTGTTGCCCAGGCAAAACACACAGTTGCCCAGTCAAAATACACAGTTGCTCAGTCAAAACACACAGTAGCCCAGTCAAAATCAACAGCTGCCTAGTCACAATACACTGTGTGCAGCCTAAATACATAGCAGCTTAGGTAATAAATACAGACACGCCTGTAGAGTTGCCTGTTGTGATAATGAATGAGAGTTTTACAAGAACAGATCTTTGAACACAAGTAATTGGTATTAGATAAAAACAAGATTAGTAATAACAGACTGTTTATTTAGTTCATTTGTAATTAATATCTGCCAATACAATTATGCAGTTAAAAATTAATTTAGATCACACTAAGCTTTTGACTTTACAAGGTTAATTCTCAAAAATAAATTCAATGCTGTTTCACTCTGATATAAATGCTATGAAATATTATTAAGCATTTTTTTAAGCCTTAAAAGCAAGTTCTTGGGCACATCAACAGAAATTTTTAAAAAGCAAGTATTTTCTTGAATATTTGAATATACACAATTTTTTTAATGCATGGGTAATAAATATATTTTCCCATGGCATAAAATTGTCTCTGAGAAATTTTTCGGTATCATTTATATTTTGAACACATTTATAATAAAGAATATTGATGCATGAAAATATGCTGAAAATATCAAACAATAATTTTACATCTACAATATAGAGAAACTCCTGAGTCAGTGATTGTTGATGGAAAATCCATTATTGTTCATTAATACATCATGATGAAAATATTAGGATATGTGCATACCTGCTCATCTTGTGTTGAAGCAGCCAATGGAAGCCCATCAGAAGTTCTAGCTAGAATAGTTGTGAGCACCATCCTGGCTTTGATATTTTAGGCATATGTGGAGAGTGCCAGAATCTCCTGAGTACCTTTCGATGTGGACAAAATTATAAATATAAAAAAAGTAAAAAATACCTGATGTCAGATAGTATCGGAAATAACATGACAACCCTCTCTCCTTATTAACCAAAACGAATTCTCTACAATGGGGATGCAACTACAGCTTTCCATGAGAGCATCAGGTGAGCACCACCATTTTAAATTTCTCAATAACAGTACTTCTCTCTCATAGAAATAAAATTACTGTATATTTTTATACCTAAAACTACCAACGATAGCAAATGGGAGAAAATATTTTAATTTAGTTTTAGCCTCATCGTGCAAACTAATATAAATTAGTATCGCCTTTCAATAAATACGTAAGACTAATTTGTGGTGCAAAACCATACTAGCGCATACCAAATATATTAAATGTAATACATGAGCATTGAAAAAGCACAATCGAATGTGACGCAACAGTTGAAAAAATGAATTGGGGGAAAACACACTCCACGACCAAGTCAGCAGGCCTGCAGGTTGATTTGTTTACATCGTTATTTCAGCATTGGAAACAGATTGAATAACACTGGTTAGCACAACATTATACTTAATCATAATCATATTGAAAATTAATTTATTTTAAAAATAAAATGAAACTAACTAAGCAATGTCAACTTAAGTGTTTCGGTGTATAATTGTTTAGTTGTAACAGAACTGAATTCTAACACATCATAGATGGTGATGTGTCAAAAGAAGTCATTCGATGATGAATATTTATTTTCTTGAAGGGCGGAGAGACTAACTAAAATTTTTTATTTATTATTACCACTTATAAAGCAGAATTTTTGTTTATTCTTCATTAGTTCATCATTTCTACGGTAAATTGCGCTTTATTTACCCGGCATTGTAATCCCACAGTATAAAAAAACTTTATTAGTTCCACCACGCTTTCTGTTGAGTTTTTAATGCCTTACAACTACTGGCGTGGTAAGGGATAAAAGGAATGTGAAGTTTAATCCAACTTTTCTGAGGAAAGCACTCCTTGCTTACGTGAAAATCCGTTCCTGAGCCGGGATTCGAACCCTAACGTCTCAGCTGCAAGGCTATCACGCTAACCAATACGCCATTGACCCCACGGTAGATCATGGTTTAATTAAGTAACAGCCTGTTGGCTGTTAAAATGGTCTAGCAATGAGTTAACCTGTTACTGTTAACTCATTGCTTGACCACTTTACGATGCTCCTACGCATCTGGTTGCACGACGTCATGTGGAAACCAAATTAGCGAATAATTTTATGTCGGAGACTCGGAGCCAGTGACCGTACTGGTAAAAGACTTTAAGTACAAATTATTCAGTCGTAATGGGAAGGTGTTCGGTGTTTAGGGGCTTTGAAAAAACGGTTGAATATTGAGTTAAGCGTTAAGCTATACCGCTTCCCAAAAGATCTTGTGTACAAGAAAAATTAGATTGTAGCCTGTAAACGTGCAGACTTGTTCTCTGCCGTTACTGGCCGGATTTATTCGAAACATTTTTTTTCGCGAACAATGTGATAGTTACTTCTCTCCAAAATTACTACGCTCAAAACAGAGCCTAGAAATGCTAGGCTTTGAAATAATTTTTGTACCAGGTATCAACTTGGCTAGTGAGGAAAATAAATGTTTACTTGTCCCATCGGACTCTGTTGGCCAGTCAGCACTACTGTCGTTTAACCAGCTGGCTTTACGATGAGTGTCGACTGTCGAGGAAGGTGGTAAGTCCTTGAATATCTATTAATGCAGTTTTAAGTTCAACTATGCTCTACATACTCCACAATAAAGCATTTTTTGATAATGTTTTGATGGATTTTCACAATGGATTGTTTATTGTTATATGTAAACTGTAAAGTTAAACTAGAATGCTTTGTAGCCAGGTTAGATTATGAGTTTCAAGTCTTGTATGTATGGAGCCCAAAATAAATTACTCCCAGCAGTCCTTTTATTATTATTATATATTTGAAGTGTTTATAAAAACATTTTTTATAAATTAAGTACTTTGTGGCAGTTTATTGACAATCAATATCACTCTCATACCTTAATTTAGGGTGCAATCCTAATAGTAAGCCTAATAGTAAAATTAATGTGGAGTAATTTTTCTTTTTGTCAACATTCATGATTGTATTTTCAGGTGAATTTTAAATATCGATATCAACATTAGTGATTACTGTTAGCTTTTGAAACATTTATTTCATATCTGTAAATGATACAATCAGACAGTTTGGATTACATTTTTCAAAGTTGGCTCTACAAAAGAGCTGTAATACTATTTTATTAACTATTTAACACTATGCTAATGTGAACCATGGCTATTCAATGTTTCAAATGAGTCATGAAAAGTTAAGAAGATGCCCTGAAAAGAGAGATCAACTAAATGATTGAAAAATCCTTCTTGACCATGCTCATCTTCATAACTATAGGAACTTAGGAAGTGGATAAACTACACAGAAATTCAGTAAGTTTGTCATCAAAAAGGTAGAAGATCTGAAAAGATGAGTGGATAGGGTATAAATTATTACAAAACTTGCCTACAAGTGTCTCCAATTATAGCTTTCAAAGGTTTCTCAAAAGTGGTCAACTAACTTCCACATACTGTGTCTTTGAACCTTTACAGTTTGATCCTCTACACCAAAATGAAAACGTATCTGGTGCACTGTTGCAAAATTTACTGTAACACACAAATATATCTTATAAATTATAACCATACTATACTATAATAATTTACTAAAATTATTGAGATTTATGTGGAGGTTTATTGCTCATGGTGTTATCTTGCTCATTTACAAAAACAGAAAACATTTTATAATTACTTATAAATCTTTTATGTTGAAAGACAACTTATTTTCAGAGAAAGCCAAGCGTGTGGAGTGGAGAGCACACAAACAATTTTTGCTGAACTACTTCTGGATGATCCATGTGAGGGTAAGATGGTCACTCAAATCTTTTTGGGGATGCAGCTGCTGTTGTAAATGATAGTGTTAGATCATATTCCAGCCGTTTGTTTATTAATGTATGTTTTTTCACAAATATTTGAGACATATCTCAAATATTTGTGAAAAAATTGTCTCCATACTTAGTGTCAAATAAATATGAATGTATGTTCTTGTTTGCATATCTGTTTTTCCAAAAATATATTGAAGATTTTTGTGGTAGCAGTGTCCATTAATATCTCGTCAAGTTGCAAACAATGCTTTTATGAATCAGATCTGAGTAATTTTTTAAAATTATTTCAGTAAATAGCAATCTAAGGTCAACAACTGTTGGCCCATGTGTGCCAAACAATCTTTTATTTTCCTCTGAACCAAAGTCAATAATGTTTGCATTATTACAAAGAATTTGGATGACTTTAATTATATTTCAGGACAAAGTGGAGCAGCATTGGAGCTGAGAAAGAAGTCTATCTTTCATAGCTTAGAATCATCTCCTTTGTCTTCACAAGGGGATACTTTGAACTTCCTAATACATGGTGAGTCAACTTTAAGCCTGTTTTATTCAAGTTAATACCAAGGTTGCTGATTTGGAGTCAGAATGATGAATGAAGTTGGAATTACTGAAAGTACAAACTTAAACGATTCAAAGATCAGGATTTCAGCAGTTGTACATCAGTCACTGTTGCCCCTAAAATGGCACTTATTTTAAAAGGTGTCTTATTCGGCGTCTTGGTAGCGTTTTATATAACCTTAACAGGTAAAATTTTTGGTTGAATTCAAGGTGATAAGCATTTTTACTTGTGGTAAAATAATTTTCCTCATTCATACGTGATTGCATTGCTTTGTTCTAAAATTGAAAAAATCTAACGTGAATGTATTATCTGGTCTCCCGGTGACGTCACAGCTGCGAGGGAGTAGGCGAGGCTTACTACGAACAGTTTAACCTGTTCGATTATCATGACAGAGATAGATTAGTGGTACGGTACTAATCTGAACCTGAAATATAGGATGTATAGACACGACCACAGTACAGACTGCGTACTTGGTGAACCGCAAACTTAGATTAGTGGTCTGCGGGAATGGTCTAAGGAGATGCTTCCAGGATGGTGAAATTGCCACGATAACGAGCTACAAATAGAGTACTTCTTGAATCATTCACAATATATTACAATGTTGTATTGATGTCCTCTAGTACCTGATTTATGATCTGAGAGTTGAAGGGAGCTGATATATAAGCATAGATTTAAACGCCTCTGAACGTCACCTCCGAGTCTCCTGTAACTCATACATACTAGGAATCTTCAGGATCTTGAAGCGGTTTTCAAACTCCATTAAATATAAACTTGGTACACTGTTTGTCCCGCTCGTAACGCAACCTGTAGAAGTGTTTTGTCCTTTTTTAGGCATGGGCTACCAGCGCAGTGTGTAATGGCGCCATCAGAAGAGAAACTTTAATTTTTTTCTACCTGTAAAAACTGAGGTGTTCTTTACAGATCTTGTTGTCGTTCATTCTTAATGCATCAGTCTTAGCGGTAGATGACGTAGGCGCCTTGCCTTATGATGCTGTAGATTTAGGAACATTAGGCTGGAGAAATCTATAAGTTTGGATTCTTGTAATAAAATCATTGTTGTAGCCCCTTGTTATTGCTTTGCTAGGTATAGTTTCTTAATCTAATGAATATATGTGTAGAAAAACCTTAATCAGCCGCTGAAACCGCTGAAAAGTAACAAAAGTCAACTTGCAAATTTTACGTAAATTCCCAATTTTTCTTAGAATTTGTAGTAAAAATATTTCAGCATTTCATACATTTTTATCTTCTTCTCATCAGAGTAACAGGCATTTGAAAGTTCCATCATTACCTCCAACTAATATTTAACTTGGGGAGTCAGTTCTCTTATGTGTTTAATCTTTGTCTAGCTTGTTAGTCTACATCAGTTTTGCGACGTAACTGTTAGTTTTGCTTCGAGCTTGTACTTGTTTTTATGGTTTAGTTAATAGCAATCGTGTATTATTGTACTTCGAGTAAAAAAATGTAATTCTTCATTATTAGATATCTACTGCCCGCTGATGAAAATTACCTAGATGCGTAATGGCACTTACATCGTAGCATTACGTTACAAGGTTTCTTTGTATTGTTTTCTTTTCTTTTTTTTTCTTTTTTTCTTTACAGGTTTAAGCTGGGCTGTAAACTTCTGCGTTCGAAATAAAGTTTTCAAGGTACTACAAAAATAGTAAAATTTCTTCAACTTTTTCAATGTAAATTCTAATAAGGGCCTCACAAGTACCGTAAATCGTTGTCTCGTAGACGTGCGGTCCGTGCACTCAACAGAGCATTTCCCCAGGCTCTGTGAGAACTTATCTGTATACCACGAGTTCTTTCTACCCCGCAAGTGACACGCTCCAATCTTGTGTCTCTATTTGAGGTTATCATGCAATACGCGTGCTTTTCATTCCTATGACCGAAGTGCAATATATATCTGACATTTATCTTATCCATGGTAAAGATTGAACGTTTTGGTGAGACACCAAGCAAATGAGGTCATGCTTGATGCATTGTCATTTGGTGTTACAAGTATACTAAATATTCTCTTTATCCCTTCAGTTAAATAGCTGATGGTCCCTTTTTGAATTACGGTGAACAAATTTGACGTGCGTACTTGTAGTTCACTACACGACTTTAAAAAATACATGAGTCTTAACTTTAATATATTCTAGGTTAATTTGATTCGATAAATATTTTGGGGTTACAGGGCATTTTCATGCAATAGAAGAAGGTATTTTTTTTAAAATGATACGTTCGGCAGTGATTTGTTCTATATTCCTATCACTTATGAGGCCGTTCAGTTTTATCCATTAACACTTCGTCGCTGGCGTTTCTTCGGTTCGTTGACCTACGAGTTCGTGGAGATACAAGCCTCAAGCCAATACTTAAATCATGGCAACGAGAACTGCTTAAAATCCACGCACAAAACCTAAATCAGCATACACTGCCTCCAGTCGGAATGTGATACGTTTCCTAAAGTCAGTATTCTCTGCCTAGTGTCAGATTACGTTGCCTAAAATCAGAATACACGGCCTAAATGCAGCTTATATTGCGTAAATATTAAGTTCAGCAGAGTAGAGCCGTACGTAGAAGACTCGTTGAGAGTGCTCTTCCATTTCTGTCAAATGAGAATGCGCTGTTTCCCTTATTCCAATTGTTTTTAGAAAAGTTCCATAAATTTCTATGAGCGTCCGCGAAAGTAAAATAAATAAACATGCTTTCATAAAGAAAAACTCAACCTACAGCTGTATGTTGATGACAAAGGGCTCTTGTCCGACTTTCGTTCGTATTTAGAGCTCGAAATTTGAAATCACTTAGGCCTTGCTGTTTCAAAGCGTGAAGTATGTATATATAAAAATTGAAGCGTTTCACCACCTAACGCGATAATTTTTAACGCAAAAATCGAGTGATATTATTCAAGATCATTTTGTGAGCCTGTAAAATGAAGGAGGAAGATCTCTGATAACCATTAACCCAATAGTGTCGCTCGTTACCCTTGCAGTTGCTAACAGGCTTGGGTAAAACATAATGTGATATATCGATCCATTTTATGTACCTTTTCGCAATTCACGCTTGCGTGCGTAGTTGGCATTTTACCTAGAAGTGCCCGATCTGCATCAGCTGGTGTACCCTAAAATGCTGATTGATTATCGCCAGAAAATTCTGTTATCAAGTGGGTCATCGTTCTGATTATGGCCTCAAAGACTGACACTCAACTCGGTTATCACAACTGAGAGGCGGTGCCCCTGATATCGCTCTCAGAGGCCGCTCGGCCGTCGCTAGTTCTTCAGTTCGCAGGCGCGCGTCGTCTGCAAACGTGTAAAGTTTCTGGTCAGCGTCATTTACAATGGGGAACATAATTTAGGGCCCTAGTAATAAATGTTATTTCTTAACCCCCTTATTTCAAAACGGTATGAAATGCCCGTAATTCCTAAGAAATGTTTATTTTTAAACATACAATGCGTTCTGCGTGGTGACGCAAGCATGTTTTATTAAATGAAACACTTGAATTACTTTTGTATTTTCAGATATTATACAATATGATATCCTAACATTTGTTTTAAATGAAGAATGAATTCATTCTAACGATATTTTCCGTTCAATGAAGTAATTGTACTCTCGATTGTCATTTTCTATAAGGCTCGTGAATTTTAATATTTCAATTGGTCCGTTAAATTATGCGAAATCACTAAAAAGAAGGGAAATGAGCGAGAAATTTGGCTTTACTAGAGAAGATCGTTTTAAAATTACCTCCATGCATGGAGCTAGTATGTCAACACTACCGTGACCACACTGCCATCAAAATATTTGCGTGTTCTGGTAAAACATGCAGAAAGATACCAGAGAGAGCGCATTTACGAAAATTATCTGCCTATGATATTCGTAAATAAAGCTAGAAACTTTCAATAACTTCTCATTCTACCAGGAAAAATATTTAGAATATTTTGAAGCGGCTGGTGCCTCAACAGTTGGTAAAGCCACCAGGTGCAGGATCCTCAATACTCTTGCCAAAGTGAGGAGTCTCATCGAAAGGCCCGTATTGAGCAGAGCAAACAGAACCAAAGGGGGTCAAACTGACATGAAGGTCAATTTGAGCAATGCTATTTGCACTGACGAGTCCCGCGCAACGCTCCATGGATCTGATGGGTTGTCATCTGGATGGCTGTTGTCTCTCAGGTGCAGTGCGCATGTGTGGACAAGGTGCTGGGGGAGTCGGTTCAGGGCAGGCATCCAGGGATACGACTTAACGGGCTCCTACTAACAACCAAAATTATTGAAATTGAATTAAAATTCGTATTGTAAGCTCTTGGAGGACGGACGCCTTTTTTCTCTCGCTTGACCATTAAACAATTATGAAAAAAGGTCTTTGATATTTTAACAAGATAAGGCACTTACGCACAGATAAAAGAACGCAACCAAATGACTCTTTGACCATGGGTTNGCAATAGAAAACGATTGTAGATCAATTCAACCATCTGAGATAGCCTAATTGACACAAGCAGTTGACAGACGTCCCATTAGGACATGGAA
This sequence comes from Orchestia grillus, assembly GCA_014899125.1. Classification (NCBI taxonomy): domain Eukaryota; kingdom Metazoa; phylum Arthropoda; class Malacostraca; order Amphipoda; family Talitridae; genus Orchestia; species Orchestia grillus. Next base: position 11,129 of record VOMN01140848.1, read on the forward strand.
GAATGGAGGAAAGCTATATTAAAAGCTATATTACTCAAAGCCTATATTAAAAGCCTTAGGTATTTTGGCATACAATTATAGCTTCTTGTACTCAGTAAGCAATAATTGAGTGCAGAAATAACCAATTTCATCCATAAAATAATGTATAAAAATGTATTCTAATTTTTCTGTTCCTTTGCATGATCAAAGTGAACGTTAAATTAGAACATATAAGCATATATCGTAAAAAATAGTTAGTCTTCTTTCACTGGAATGTTCAATTGAAAATAAGAATTCCAAAAAGGATGAACAGTTCTGAAACTTGCAATTTTTTCTAATAATCATATACGTACGAAAAAGTATTGTCCGAAAATTACCTCATATTTGTCTTGGAAAGACAAATGTAAAAATTCCTTATCTGACCACCAAAGTCAAGGTTCAGCATTTTCATCTTTTCAATTTATTCAGTTACGGAGAAATGGGACATCATAGTTTTAACCCAGGGATAAGAGAAATGTGAAATTTTTCAACAGAGTGCCATACAGTACATCGGCCAGCTTTCCTGCATAATATATGGATTTGTTTCTACTTATTGAATTCGATGGGGTGAATTGTTATTTTAGTGGAGCGACGAAAAAACATAAACGTCTTGGAGGTCCTGACGATACGTGTCCCTCAGAGATAATTATTAAACTAACTCATATAGAGCGTGGGGAAAAAGTCGAGGTAGCGTTGTTATGCCTTTTTGAAGATGAGCTATAACGATCCCACGCATGTTAGTGCTCGGGTGTAGGTGAATAAAAAATGAAGAAAAAGGATAGCTTATCACGAAGCAAGTCACATATAAGAAATGTTATCATTCGTTTTTTTCAATTTAAGACTAAATGCTTCAAATTGAACACACGAGTCAGAGTGAAACTTTTGCGAATCTCGAAGATAAAAGCAGGAGAGAGCATGATTTTCGACGGACAGGAAGGCCTGTGCACGAAAATAATTTCTCTTATGGAATTTTCAAAGGCTGTTCGTCTTTGATGTCGGTTTGAATCACAATTCAGGCAATCCATTTGCGAAGGGTAACCTAAAAATGGAATTTTATTAACGTTTGATAGAGTTTATTAACTCTATGGTTAGAGTTCAGGTCCTTTAATGGTCTGCGGCAGCATTCTGTAATATCGGTCACGAAAAAATGTGCCAAATTTATCCCTGCGAAAGAGTACCTCTTCTGCTCGGACCATCCAATCTGTGTGGGAATCTCAGCGCAAACACATCTGAACACTTCAACTAGTATAAAGAGACATGACCGCAGCTGTAGGTTACCTCTAAACTCATGATTGCTTGAGCTGCTCGACAACATGAATAAAGGAATAATGTTAGTGTTTCACATTTACCCAATCATAGTTTTCATGAAAATCTAAGCAATAAGCATCAAATATCGTTGGAAAATCTTGTGAAATATCAAATAGCATTAATGAGTGGGAGGAGAACTGTGCTCTGTGCCCCTAATTAGCCTCTGGAGGAACTGGTGCCATTTGTACTGATGAATTTAGTTGCTTACAAGACAGCAGGAAATTTACGATCGTACATAACATAAGACTTCTGTAATTTCTTGCGTAAGCCTCGAGTTTTTGTTTGATTTCTGTTCTATTTATCCATGTGCAAATATTTAGTTTCTTGTTTTTTATCACACTAAAGTCGTCCTGCGAGATCGGTTCCAGCAAACAACCGCTTTACAGTCGTACCCTGCATAAAGCGGTATCAACCAGAAAAGGCATCAACTTATACGGAGAGTATTTGTGTTATAAGAAGCGAAGAAGATACAGCGGCTGCTCCCTGGAATTGAACTTGCGCTCTATGTGGGGTACGTATTTTTCTAACCGATTTTTATTGGATTAAGTCCCTTCAAACCTGCTTGTAACTCAATTAATTCGACACAATAAATCACAGATTTACAGGAAGTTTTTGAGTAATTTTACACATCGCCAAAGAAATGCATTCGTTTTCGAAGGCGATTATTCGTATTCTACCATGCCTGCTCTGGGCCTCAACAGTCTACGGCGGGAAACCTCCCAACTTCGTCGTCATGCTAATGGATGATGTGAGTCCCTGTACGGGTTCGTCATTGATGTGAATTTTGTGAAAGTGCATCATCGTGATAACGTTGCTATTTTAAGATGCATAATTGATGTGACATTGCTCTGAAAATGCACCCTATGGGTTTTTAGAAGCAAAATCATAATGCGTATGCGTAAATCCAATTTGGTCGCACATTTCATTTTTTTGGAAGCTTAGATAATGTATTAAATACGGGCGCACCTATCCCAAGATTGTGGCCAGTGCAGACGCTACAGTTGTAACGCTGCAACGTGCTGATACCGTTAGTACACACGACTATTGAAGTAGATACTGAAATATTTGCTCCATAATTAGAAAGTTAAATGCTTCTTTAAAAGTGAACACTAATTTAATAACTTCATTCATTTTACTACTGATTTTATGATTTCATTTATTGATGTGGACAGAACAGAGTGATTGTTCCAGTAATGAAAGTAAAAAGTTTGTGGCGATATTGAGGTGTTTTGCTTACCGTGGATAAAGTTCCGGCTATCCAGTCAGGGTCACACTGGTGCGCTCCCTCTTCGCCATTGGGTTGCATAGGGCGAAGCAGAAACGATACAGAAATACTAAAAATATTTTTTCTAAGTGTTCTTTTTAAATGTTTATTTAAGTGCATGCACATGTACACAATGAGGTTGTCTGCTACATTAATGACCCTCTGCTCAGCTGGGGTGGGGGGACCTGGGCTGCTTTGGGGAGCCGGGGCGCGAGACCCCCAACCTGGACAGGATGGCTCTGGAGGGGCAGTTGGTGCCGGCCATGTACGCCTCGGCACCGCTCTGTTCGCCCTGTGAGCTGAGTATAATATTCCCAAGTGGGGAAAAGTTAAAAGTCGCAAGGAGCCTCTTGAGCCAAGCGCCAGTGTAGCATTTCCTTACACCAAGGTCACCAGTTTTAAGTTATTTGCTGTGGTTTAAAACTTTCCGTTTGATTTCTTGAGGCATCTCTGTACTTTAGCGAGTGTATCCCCTTTTTTAAATATCACAAGGAAAACACATGTTCACCTGATATTTTGAAAAATATGGCAGAAAAACCTTAATGTTTTAGGAGTTAAATGAACGTTTTCAGCTCCCTTACTTCATATTTTTCGCCGCACGTTCGTACAAGACGTGCTGGTTCCTCTTCCCTGTTTGCTGTACATAGTGTGTGATATATTTAATTCATCAACTGACCTTAATTCATCAACTGACCTTAATTCAACTGACTTTAATTCATCAACTCTGATGTGTTGTACGACCGCCAGCCCGCGCTGCGCTCCTCACAGGACGCTTGCCTATCCGCAACGGGTTCTACTCGGACAACGATCTCGGCAGGAACGGTCAGAGCCAATTTTTTGTTCACTGCAGTGGAATTATAAGTGTTATAAACGTTTATTAGTTTTTTGTTATTGTCGCCATTAGAATTTTCATTTTATATGTTGAATCATTTACTATTTACATTAGGATTGACACAACGTGACGTAATAGAATGTGTGTTAAATTTAATTTTAATATATGTATATTTGCGTGACTGAAAAACATTAGGTAGTTGTAATACGTTTTTGTTCCGTTGAATTGAGCCGGATTTAATGTATTACATTCGATAAAATTAGTTAATTATGTTTAAGGTTGTCGTACATGACAGGATCGAAGGGCGGGCGCAGTTAACAAGATTGGTAAATTTAGAAGAAACATACCTAATGAATAACAATTGTAGAATAACTGTCATAAAAACTAAATGTTCTATGTACTCATGCAATTTTGGGTACATACTTGTAAAGTATATTAAAAATTGTTAAAAACGCGCCTAAATTTTTAATGCATGTATTCATCGCTGTCATCGCTGTCATTTAGCACTTTCCGTAACCTTCTCATCGAATTTTGAAGTTTTTAAACAAGATAAACTTTTCGTGGCAGCGTTCTAGCTATAGACACGTGAGCAGGATATTGTACCTCTGAAATTCACCCGTTCGTTCCTTAAAAACGTAATCAGCTTCTTCAGTTTCTCTCTGCGTAAAATCCCTTCGAATTTCACAATTCGAAAAATACATTTAAATTCAACAGTTTCACTCTGATATTGCAGCTTTGCCACTTTTGTATATACATTCTGAATGGTAACTTCATTCCTGCACTTGTTTGAAGGCCTTTGAATCAGAAACAAGAAAAAATCCCACTGTCACATTACAATAACTCCACTTTTTAGTACTGAAACGTCTCTGTGTCGCACGTTGTAATTCTTCAGCTTAGTAAGAATCACGGATCCCTGGCTTTTACAATTTCCATTGATAAAAATCTAAACCAATTTTTATAGTATAAATAATAAGATCGAATTCCTCACTTGAGCCGCTGATAATTCGCTGTGTCAGATAATGTGAATTGGTAGTTTTGACCACGCCCTTGAACGCCCCGCAGCGTACACACCTCAGGAGATAATGGGTGGCATAGCGGACGATGAGCTCCTCATACCTGAGCTCCTCAAGGAGAAGGACTACGTCAGCGGCCTCGTCGGCAAGTGGTGAGTTCGATATCCTAAGTTAACCCATCTTTTTTTATGAGTGCATACCTACTTAAAGAGTATGTGTCCATGTTCTTCTACTTATAGAGTATGTGTCCATGTACTTCTACTTATAGAGTATGTGTCCATGTATATCTACGTATAGAGTATGTGTCCTTGTTTTAGGTTGTCTCACATGAACTGTCGCATTTGAAAGTGAAAGAAACTGGTTGTCATAAAGTGTTTATTTTAATCGAAATATGATCCTTCTTTCTCTGTGACTTTCGCCTAACGTTTTGCTAAATCATGTATTCCATCTTCAAAGAACTTGCCATCTTTTTCACGAATTGACTGTCCAAATACTCCAACTATACATTCCATTTTTAAGAATGTCTTATCGCGAAAAAAAACTCTAAAGGCTTGAATAAATTATAGGTAGTGAGAAGGAGATCAGGAGGATAGAGAGGATGTGGCCAAATTTCATAATTCATATTTTGTAGCTTGTCGACCGTAGCTCTACTAGAGGTGTGGGGTCGCGCATTATTGAACAGCAAAATTTGTCCATCTCAATTCACCAGTCTTGGGTTGCTTCTTCTTCAACTTCTCATGCATGCGATCAATATCTTGACAATAAGATAATGCTGTTACAGTATCGCCTTGTTGCAAAAAAAAAACACGAATGATTTCCTTTACAGACCACCAAACAGTGACCATTATCTTTTTCAAGTGCAATGGTAGTTTCAGATAGTGTTTAGGCGACTCTTCTGTGTCTAAACCCTGCCCAGTTCTTTTGCTGTTACCGAAGAGGATCCATTTCTCATCACATGCAATGATTCTTTTCATTTCAATAGTGGATCCCTTTCGAGTCGAATAGTTGATAAAGAAACTGCTCTAAATACTACATTTCACTTGAAACAACCTGATACATACGTGTGTACATTGTGAACGTTGTGTATGAGCGTACATAATTGTACGGCATGGGGCCACGCCCCGTGGCGTCTACCCTATGAAATGACAAGTAGAATAAATTTTTTTATTAAACAAAAAAGGAATTTATGCAAATTAAAGGAATACTTTATGCTTTTCGCAATTGCCTTGTTATGGCCTTGGAGTCACATAAATTGCGAAGGCTGCGAAAATTTTACTATGTCGCCATGTTTTGATTTTCTCATTTCGACACTACAAGCTGCCAAATGTTAGTCATGTGTGAAATTTTTCCTATCATCAGCAGCAAGACCTTTAAAATAGTTGTACTTATTTAAATTAAATGAAAAACATTTTCAAAGTTTCGATATTATTATTCCAGATGTAGAAGACTTCAAATTCGCTTCTCTTTCCGATCGCACAAACCAATCGAGTCCAAAAGTTCTAGCTTCCAGAAGCAGCAGCGTTTTTCCTGTCCTCGCGACACTTGGGAATGTCATTGGGTGGTGATGAAAGTCAATCATATTCCTAATAAAGACACTGCTGTTTGTTTATTATTTTGTTTTTGTTATGATTGGGAAAGGCGCTGCTTGAAATTTTTCATAAGCAAATTTTTCAACTCATCTTCAGGATAGGCGATAATGATTTTGAGCGTTTTATTTGGGACAAAATAACTTTCTAGTTGCCAGAAAAACTTACCCTTTGTACGTATTCCAGGCACTTGGGTCACAGAGCTCAGTATCTGCCTTTAAAACACGGTTTCGATTCTTACTTTGGGTCCGCCAACTGCCACTTCGGTCCCTACAACGACGAAACGACCCCCAACATCGCTGTGTTCAGGGATGACAAGATGGTGGGCAGGTGAGTGACGTCATTCCGTGCCGTCCGTCATGCGGCAACATCGCGGCGATGTGTGTACAGATGCGCCTAATGAGGCAAACGAATGGCAGTTTATGTAGATGAACAAAATGTCATTTTGTGTGTGTGTGAATCATATGCGCATGTACGATGAAGCACCCATATGGCAGTTTATGTGCGTGCGAACAAAGTGCAGGACTGTTGAAATGTTAGCGCTGGTATTATGATTTCAAGAAGGATATTTTTTGAAACATTTTTAAAATATTTATTTGCCACAAATAATTTACACCGGACACAGTATTGAAATCAAGAGAGAAATGACAGAATTAACTAAAATCAGAATATACACCACTTACATAATTGTGGGCCCAAATAAGCTACAAGGCTTCTAGGGCAAGGTACATATGTAAAGAAGAGGATTTGTAATTCATGGTTCATTAATCTATGATAAAAAAGCTTAAAGTTCCACAGAGCTAAGAAATTCACAGTAACTCAGTGAGTAGCTTAAAGTTCAACACTAAACTTACACACGTGGTGTGAGTAAGAAATTGAAGTAAAAGACTACATACGTAAAAAGGGTATATTCGTATATCCACGTAGGTCGGGCTACACACATGTACAACACCGCGAAGAACGTAGACTTTAATATTTGATGAAAATGATTTATATGAGGTATTTTGATATATCTTTGGAGAAATAGAATCTCAAAATTTAGTGCCTGCAAAGAGAATGCTATGATGGGATTTGGCACATGAATAGTAAAGAATTGGTAATTTATCACAATTCCTGGTAACACGAGTATGTGGACAGAATTGGGCAAAAAAATTTCATGGAGATTTGGGTCAATGCTCATTCTAATGGCATTAAGTATAAAATTTCTCAGCGAAAATTGATAAAGTTGGACAATTTAAGTATTCCCCTGCCGTTGAAAGACCCGTGTGTATACTCACTTTAGTTCAGGTGTGCTATAGCTCTCATTTTTTCCTAGAGTAAAAACTGTTCGTTTTGTTTTCATTGGTCCCTCACCATGCTTCTTGTCCATGTTGGAAAAAACACGCTCATAAGTGTATGATACTGTGTCTAATCAGCTGCCCTCGCGGCTAAATGTACGATACCAACCTAACCTAACGGCCTGCCGCTATTCAACACATCTTTGCATGGCCAGGTACTACGAGGACGAGTTTGCGTTTCCAAACCACGTCTCCAACTACACTCAAGTGCTGACTGCAGAAGCTACATCGTTCATCGACGCGAGGGCGGAGGACGGCAAGCCTTTCTTCTTGTACTGGTCCCCAGACTCCACACACGCCCCGACTTATGCCGCCGCCGAATACATAGGACGAAGTGGCAGAGGTAAAAGTTCACTCATTTTATTCTTCTTGTGAATCATAAATATTGCAAAACCAATTCAAGTAGCCAATATTCTTATTGCTTTAGAAACAGTGGATATTGAAACCTTCCTTCTGCAGGGCTCTACGGCTCAGCAGTCCAGGATTTGGATGCTGGGGTGGGTGCCATCTTGGATGCCCTAAGAAATACAGGGCTGGATAACAACACCCTCGTCGTCTTCACCTCTGACAATGGGGCTGCCCTCGTTAGTAAATTTGACGGTAAGATGATCAGTTATACGAGGGAAGAGTGACGGTAATGTGACGAGTTAGACGAGAGGACGGTGACGGTAACGCTACCAATTAAACGAGGGAATAGTGACAGCTACGTAATCAGTTGGACAAGGGGACTCTGAGGGCAATGTGACGAGCGAGAACATGGAATAGTGAGAGCGCTGCGGCCAGCTGGACGAGGGAAGGGTAAAGATAATGTGACGAGGTGACGAGTTACAAGAGAGAATAATGAGGGTAGTGTGACCAGCTGGACGAGGGAAGGGTGAAAATAAATCAAACGCTACAGACGAGCAATTACTGAACGGGAAACATAGAGCAAAAACTGAAATTACGATAATTCAAAAGCGATAATACATAAAATAGCAGAAGAAATATCAAAATTTGGACGAGGTTGAAACGAGAGTAAATTTCAGAGCTCAGTGAACTTGAATAAAATCGTACCATTGAGCCTCGTGATGATGAGGACCTTCTTCCACCACCCTGCAGGAGGAAGCAACGGGCCTCTCCTGTGCGGAAAGCAGACGACATTCGAGGGCGGAATGCGGATGCCCGGAATATTTTGGTGGCCAGGAACCATTCCGGCAAACAGCGTCACCGACCAGGTCTGTGTTTGAAAAATTCAGTTTGACAAATTAACCTTAGCTCTCTGCTGCCCAAATTATTTTCTATTTGACCATCAATTTTTCGTATTATGGAAATCCCACGAGTATCGCTGCTCTCATGTTCGAGAACAGCCCTCACCATCGGTGGCATCCAGCAAAATAGGAAGATGTTTCACTACAGTATTTCCTGTGGGTTTTGTTATGTATGATTTTAGATACTTTTATGTATAGGGTAGCCCGCCAGTTACTTTACCATTTAAAGTATTTATTGCTCAAAAACAGAAAAGGTACAAAGATTTAGTAAATTGCAAATAAGTTACTTCAAAATGTAACTTTCTATCGGAAATTGACGAGGCGTACAGACACACCTTGGTGTTGACATAAATAGATTGGTGTTGCCAGGTGTGGAGCCACATGGACTTCCTGCCCACGTTCCTGGAGCTGGCCGGCATCGACCTGCCCCAAAACACCACGCTCGACGGCATGGGCCTGTCCAGCTCCCTGGTGCATCCTGACCTCTTCGTGGCCAGGTGGGGCGGTAGACGGGGGGGAGTGCAGACGTGTGGGGGCAGACATGTAGGGACAGCCATGTGGAGAGACATGTCAGGGGGTAACATGTGAAGGCAGATATATAGGGGTAGACATGTGGGGTACAGATGGGTGGGGCAGGCGTAATGAGGCAGACATGAGGAGGTGTGGGTTCTGCAGTCCGAGTCCGCTAGTGCGCGCCGCCAGGCCCCCGACACGCAGGCCTGCACCGAGAACTCCTGCTCTGGCCTGCCGCCAACTGCGGCCACGCGGGCCTTGACTACTGATCTATACCATTGTTAGTTAATGGTGTTGTTATCTTCACCTGTGAGAGCATATATTGTCCAACTACAGTGCTCTTCTTTGTGTTCACCATACACACACAGCTGCTCTTCTCGCAATACCTTTGACCATAATGAGCTCTGTCCAAGATTCCTTCCATTTTCATCCTTTAACCCTTTAATGTCTCCTGGGAGATGTGTGTGTGCTACATGTATTTTCAACTAGTTAGCGAGATGCTGTTTGAAAGAATGGATTGATATCGAATAAATCAGATACACGTGCAACGATTATTACGTTATCATTTCGTCTTTGTCAAAGCCATTTACACATGTCTACTGGAACAAAAAATCTGATGTTTAGATGTGCGAGTCCAATTATGCGGAGGCCGAGTGGAAAGAGCTTTAAACGCCAAATTTTACACCATTTTCCACCTGGCCAGGCCGATCTTCCTGTACCGCGGCAACCTGCTGATGGCCGTGCGCAAGGGGCCGTACAAGCTGCACCTCTGGACCTGGAGCACCCCACAGAACGAGCTCGATGAGGTGTGCCCCTGGAACTAGGAGTGTCTATGTTTATATTTGTCCCAGTTAGATGGTGGAATCAGTCATTACGCGTAATTATTAAACTTTGTGTACAGTGATAGACGCTCGTCATGTTTGGAGGAAAACAAGGACTGCCAATGCTCCCAAGAACGCAATCTGTCCATTCAAGTGGAGAGGAGGCAGTATCATAGTTCGGGGCTGTTTTACTGTCCATGGTGTAGGGGAACTCTACATCATTGATTGAAAAATGGATGGTTGCATATGGGTAACACACTCTTCCTTAGTATCTATATTGACATATTATAACACTCACTGAATTTATGAGTATTTATATATGAAAACATGTTTTTCGTGCTATTCAGTTAATTATACCCATATGTTATCTGACGTTCATTCAAGTTTGCATTTGTATTCCTTGCTTTAATTTGAAGTTCTTGAACTCACATATATATTAATTCACACCTCACTAACACACAAAGAGTAGCAGCGAGAGAGCTGAGAAGTTTCTCTGTTTGTTAGTAGTAATCATTAGAACATGGATTAAATCATGATAGTAAATTAACGCAGTTGTTCAAAATTAAAAGAAGAATGTATAATATGCTACATTTGGAACGTCAGGAACCCAATATTAAATTTGCGTTAAAATTTGAGGACAATAATAATTGAATATTTTTATGTTACTGTGCACAGAGCGGAAAGTGGATTAACATATTCAAGAGCGGTTATAAGAGCAGTTTAGGGTTGATATATTTTAGTTTCAGCAGCAATTAGTCTAAATTACATAATGTATTGACTCTCATTTTTGTGCACATTGAGTGTGCTCCAACGTCGCAGACCTTCACACAGAATTCACTTTTTTTCAGTCGTATTTTATTGCTAATGCGTTTCCGACTTGACTGGTTTCTCGGTTAATAAATCAACTTTTACCAAAACCATACCATAAGAATGCCAGTACTGATTATATAGACTACATTTACTATGTTTTTCCAACTTTTTTCTTTACTGATTTGAGAAACTAGTGAATGAGCCTATTAATCTTTCGTCTAAAGTTCATTGCAAGTATTCCTTCTGGATAATATTAATCTTCGTTTCATTTTAAGAATGTTCTGCGTGTTGACATACAATCTTCGCTCGTGGATGGTTTGAGTTGCGAACACGAGTACGTGGGCTCCACTGACCGAGCCCGTTACGTGACGGTTGCTGAACAAGTTGGCCGAAGTCAGCGTACGGGTACTCGTCTTAGTTCTCCTCCTCATTCTACGCATGCGGCAACATTCCATAATTGTGTCTGTGGCCAAATTATCATCAGCCAAAAGTTGACCACTATAAATTCTGGCTCCCATGCCTTTGACTTGCATATTATAGTCATTATACAAATATAAATGCCAGCCGTCTCTCATCGATCAACCAAACGCTTATCCATTAAAAATGTTCGAGTATGCACTGCATGTCGTTTTCTACATTTGCATTTTTTCAATACATTTACATCTTGCATTTTCTTCAAAAGTATATTTTTAATTTTTTCCCCTAATATTTCACTGCCTATATTCTGCTTTAACTTACACTTTCTTTCTCTGTATTCCACATAAATTTACTAATGATGTATGCATTTTGCAAATCTTACAGAAAATGTGCCTTGGCCCTAAAAGTTCAAACTACAATATCTTTACAATACTTTCTTCTATCACCTTAATAATTACCTTAACATGGCGTCTTTTCTGTGAAATGTTCTTGAACTGCTCTTGATTGCGTCGGCTTGCCCCTGATTGCATTAGATTCTATCATAAGTCATTTCATATATAGGATTACCCCTGACGCACCTCCCCCTCCAGGGCATCGACTACTGCCCGGGTCAGAGGCAGGACAACATCACCACCGCCACTCAGGTGGACCACACCGACAACCCCCTCCTCTACGACGTGGTCGCTGACCCTGCTGAGCGGTATCTCATTTCCAACACGTCAGACACCTACAAGACCGTCGTGCCTCAGGTGCTCACTTGTGTCTTGTGCTGCACGTGTGTGTTGAACTCATGTGTGTGCTGTGCTGCAAGTCCTTACGTGCGAAGTACTGGCAGTGGTAAAATTCATCTTTAGTTTATCTGGACTATCAGCACACCAGTCATATACTCTTCATTAAACCATTAGTCGTATTTGAAATTACCTAGCGAAGAACTCGCCTGTTATTCAACATGATGGGTTGGGCGAAACGCACGTTTGGTTGAGAATAACTAATCTATTTTTCATCTAGGTATAAACTTTCAAGCACCGAAAACCGGAAAATAAAAGTGTTTAATGCATATTAAAAAAAATGAACTAACTACTAGGTACAGTAAATTACGTCACTAAGTACAAAAAATAATGTCACTAGGTACAGAAAATGTCAGTCAGAAACCATCCTTGTTCCTGATACACTACTGAAACCTCTCCTCGGAGTTCTGTACCGCTTTCTTCGAGAACTCTTCTGGCACTGTTGCGATTTTTTGTCGAATGGAAATTTTCAGCTCAGCGATTGAGTGTGCTCGCGTACGCTCTTGACTTGGGTTATCCCTACAAAAATAATCACCAACATCGGCCAGGAAAGCGTGGGGTCTAGCAATTATTACCGAATTAATAATAATGCGATGTGAGGGCATGTAATGAACAACTTCTTTGGAAACTTTCGCTGTATGTGTTGTGGCACTATCTTGTTCGAACCATCGTTCTTCCATGTTTACCTCAAGTTTAATGGAATAGTTTTATGGACTAGTTCCATAGCTTACCTCAAAATGCAAGAAGTTATTCAACATGTGGACGTAATGCACCGAAATCACTGTCACTGCATTTCGATCCTCTCCATAAAAGTAAAGACCACCGATCTGAAACTTTGATACAGTGCACCACACTACCACTTTTGAACTTTGAAAAAGCCTTTGAGGTAGTTTTCTTGGGGTTTTCGTTGACCAGAATGAGCAGTCTTGCTGGCGCACAAATTCGTTCAAATGTAAATGTAAACCGTAGCTCATCATCACCACAGCAATCGGATCTTCAGTACAAACGGCGAGCATTCTCTCGCTCAAAGATCCTCATCAGCCACCTGCTGGACAATAATTTTTTTGGGTGGGTGAAATTTTAACTCGTGTTGCTTACAATAAAGAGAACATGACATTCCCAAATCTAATGCATGACGTCTAGCAGAACGTCTGGGACAAGCCAGAACTACGCTTCACAATATGTTCTCGTTTTCTGGGGTTCGTGCCAAACGGGATAGGCAAGGTGGCTTCTTCTTCATGACAGATCCGGTTGTTCTAAATGCTTCAACCCGTGGGAATGTAGTGTTTTGAACTCTTTCCCCACAGTGAGCATTGAAGTTTCGACGGAAAAGACGTTTGACAGTAACTAGGGAATAACTGTTTCTGAAAAACTGTTCCACTGACAGCACTCGATGCTTTGCACTTCGGAGCGCTATGACTTCTGAAATTGCACCGACGCCATCGTCTGCATTGTTCACTGGCTGACCCTCGAAGTCACCAACCCCATTTTTGCCGAATATTACCTGTCTTAAAAACATGCGCTTCTTCTCATCCACTTTGTACAAAAAAAACTCATTATTGACTTGACTGCGTGCAAAAATTTCACCCCAATTTAGTTGATTTATGTGATGTGTTCAGATTCTACTAGTATTTAATAGAGTTACATGACGTGCAATAGATCCATATTTGGGAGCGTTGTTTTGTGCTAAGACTTCTGTAACTTTTGCAAATTTTTACATGTTCACTTTTTTTAAATACAGTAACGTTTTGAACGTGTGGATATTAGGGCTTACCTAGGTAAAAAATGTACGAATATTGCATTTAAACCATTACTGTTAGTGAAGAGCAGCATCCGAAGGCTTGGTTACTATGCTTGTGCACGTCATGTGCACAAGCACATGCTTAGCATCTCGTCAGATCTTTTCTGGCGGCGTCTAAATTGGTTGGCAATGCATGATGAAAAATTTATTTATTGAAATTTGATCTTACTTTGTTGCGCACAGGGTAAATTAATGATTACAATAATAATTTTAAGAAAGTTTTACAAATCCTTAAAAAAAACTCCATTAAGCTATGCTACGTACTTTAAATGAGAATTAGCTTCTCAAGGATTTTTCTTACATTCGATGACAGCTGCTGCAGATAGTGGAGCAGCACGTCCAAAATCTGACCCCAGGAGAGCCGCAGCTCAACTGGTGTGATGATGCCGTGATGGTGAGTTGGCCGCGGCAACGCGGTAGTCATCACTTCTCTTCTGATCAATCTTCTTCCTGATAGGTTAAAAAATCACTCACAACACGTTTGTTTCTCAAACGCCTTATGACTAATGACGCGATTTGATGATGGGTATTTTCGACCGATTTATGTGGGAAATTATGATTTTTTTCGTTGGTAAGTCCAGAGTAACTCCCTCAGAATCAGTCCAGTTCGCTTGGGTTCGAGCTGTAAACATTTGAATGAACGTCAAGCGTGCCCCCCGTGGGCCACGGTGTCTTCTGGTGCCAAAACCCTTCGGTTGGCTCTCAGTCTTTCACGTGACTTCGATCCCCTTGTCGCAGTGGCTTCCACACTGCAGGCTATGACTCTCAGAGGGGTCGTGAGCCTTTTTTGGGGGTCATAGAGGATGAAATCCCTACATTCATCAGGCAGGACTGAAGTACAAATAAAATTTATCTGCACCATTGAAAGTTAGTGAGTTTCCAGAAGGCTCATAAATAAGAGGTTATGATTGGTTTGGTTCAACTGAAAGAGGTAACGTACTCGAAAAGTTTAGGATACTCTCCTCTAGTCATTCCACGGAGATGTAATATTTGTGTCACGCTGTACAAGTACAGCAATCCCTCGACTATCGCAGGTGTTACTTTCCAAAAACCCTTTGACAGGTGAAAGTGCACAAGATGACACGGAACTGGTAAAAGTGATTAATGAATCCCTTTTGTGGAGTCTTGTTTCTACTTCGCAGATTTTCCCCCATCACGAGAGGTTCTAGAAAGTAAAATCTGCGATAGTCGAGGGATTATTGTAGATCGTGCGGAACTATTCATTTTGCACTTGGATTTTTGCAAGACAAGTGAGCAAAATGCGAGGCGTAGCATGATCACTGCAAAGAAATAGTGATATGTCGACGTTACTCAAGATAATAATTTGAGTTCTAGATCTCTCTTCAGTCAGTGCTGCATTTCAGTAATACCTATTCGCAGTAAAAGACTTGTTCAATAATTTAAGAAGAGTCGTGGTACATTGTACGCTGCGCAAATACCTGAGTACAGTCCATACCTGAGTCATCGATGCCATTGGCTGAAAGTTATCCAAAAATTGTTATCTTCATCCAGATCTGATTCATTGTGCTTCATTCGGTATTTGACTTGATTAGATGAGCATCTGAGTATTTTAAAGTTGAAGATCGCATGACATTTCCAGCACTGGGCCCCTCCTGGATGCGAGGAGCTGGGGCGCTGCCTCCCTGTACCTCAGTCCAATCCCCAGCGCTGCTACTGGAACCACTGAGTCCCAGCGCTGCTACTGGAACCACTGAGTCTCGGCGCTGCCACTGGAACCACTGAGTCCCCGCACTGCTACTGGAACCGTTTCTGCCAGCTTTATTTATGTTACAACATAGTGTCAGATAGTGACATAAGTTTCATGTTAATTTAGCTCTCAACCTTGTTTATTTATCTACTATAAGGCCAACGCTCTCAAACTCAGCAAAATTTTTGTAGGGGCAGAATTGAGTATCGGCTGTCGAGTTTTTTTATTGGCCGCGGAGTTTTGTATTGACTAGAGTTTTGTATTGGCCACACAATTTTGTATTGGCCACACAAGTTTGTATTGGCCACGCAACTTTGTATTGACTGCAGAATTTTGTATTGGCCACGCAACTTTGTATTGACTGCAGAGTTTTGTATTAGCCACACAGTTTTGTATTGACTGCAGAGTTTTGTATTGGCCACAGCGCGTTGAGGGCGTGTTGGTCTAATCCCGTGATGTTTATGAACAGTGTGAATGCTAGCTGCTCAACTGAGTGTTTCTTCGTTGAATAGATGTTACTACAACAAATTATACAAGTATCGCACGTGAGCAAAATTTTATGCCGTTTATAAACTCTTGTTGCTTAAGAATAAGTGAATTTTAGATTAACATTAAATCAATGCGAAATAAATATAAAGTAAATATCAAATAAATGGTCATAAACTCCACGTTATTCCTCCTTAGCTTCGCAGTTGTAATCAAATAAATAGTGGTGTCGAGTTAACGAGTCCCTGCAAGAGGAATAGGTTAGCCATGACGAAGTGCCGAGGATCGAATTAATTTAAGCTTTTTTACATTTTTTACAAGTCATCAGTTTGAGAAAACATTTGAAACCGCTGTTAGAGTATACGTATGTTATGCATAGATAACTTGCGTACGGATAGCAGTATGTATCAGAGCCATCTGTCTGATGTCCAACTGGTGCGCACGACAGCGATGTTGCTCAGGCGTGCGCCAGGTGTAGGTGAGGAGGATCGTCTTAATGCCATGGCCTTCATTGCTATCATGTCATTTTACTCAAGGGAATGAATGCATGAACACCAACTACACCGTGTATATAAAGTTTTCTTTCTGTCATGTCCCTGCATTGAAACAATAACTACCTATTTACCATAATTTCGTATTTCTTATAGGTTCTTATTTCCTGTTTCCTATAATTTCTTGATTTCTATAATTTCTTATTTCCTATAATTTCCTAATTCTTAATATTCCCGACTTCCAAACTTAATGCTGGAACTTTGCTTTTATGGTAGAGTGTGAGTATTCCAGAGACAGTTAATAATTCCAGAGGCCGTCTGTCGTTCTAGAAGTGTCTGTAATACCCTAGACAGTATCAAGAAGCATTAATCAATTAAGAGGCTCGAACTCATTTTAAAATGCATGACGTCGTACGGTCAAAGCAAACTCTGTGTCAATGCGCACGGTCACGACACACAAGCGCTCAGACTCGAGTCTCAGCTATTCCCGATGGGTACATCCGGGTCTGGCTGGAAACATTTCTGGTCTCCTTTCCGGCAGGTCCCAAGCTCCTAAAAAATTGAGAATTTGTTTTTAATATCATGAACTACAAAAGATAAATCCACTAGCTACGCTAGTCTAATTTATGTTAGGTTGTCTCACAACATTATTATTATTAAGAGTTTTCTTTATCAACTTTTTGGCTCGAAAGATATCCATCTTTGAATCGAATGATGAGGAATGTGATGAGAAATAGATACTCTGATAAAAGCATAACAACTGGTCAGTGGTTAGACGTGGAAGAGTCGCCTAAACCCTATCTGGAACCACCATTGCACCCGAAAAAGTTAATGGCCACTTTTGGTGGTATGTTAAGGGAATCATTCATGTCTCATTTTTGCAACCAGGCGATGCGTAACAGCACCATCTTATTTTCAAGACGTTGATCGCATGCATGAAAAATTGAAGATGAAGCATCCAAGACAATAATTTTGAGTAAAGATGGATTAATTTTGCTTCTCGATAATGCGCGACCCCACACCTCTAGAGCTACGGTCGACAAGCTGCAGTCTGAATTATGAAATTTGGCCACATCCTCTCTATCCTCCTAATATTCCTCTTACTGATTATCATCTGTTCAAGCACTTCTTACCTTTTTATTGGCGTTAAAACGTTCTTATTAAGTTGTGCACTTGAACAGTTTAATCGTGAAAAATATTACAAGTTCTTCGAAGATGGAATATGCACTTAGAAAAACGTTGGGCAAAGGTCATAGAGAAGGAAGGATCACATGTTGATTAAAATAAACACCTTAGGACAATTAGCGCCGTTAGAAGTAGCTTGTTGGCGACAATGACGAGCTGTGGTTGTTTTTCGGAACTGTTCCGAAGACTAGAAACTTCAACAGGCTCTACATCGAGAGACATACTGAAGTTCCATTTCTTTAACAGGAAATATAGTCATTTAATAGAATTAAAATATATGACATGGAAACGAGTTTTTAAGTACTCGTAATTAATTAATCTCATTATCGTTTATTGGGGATCATTACCCATAATTACAAAGAGTGAAACCCGTAAGTTCCTCTAACTGCTCGCCTTGGTGGGTCATTATCTGCTGTAGGTAGGACATTTAAATGCAGGAGCTGATGTTCCGGACTCAAGACAATGTTATTTGTATGGATATTATATACCTGCACGACTCCAACTGTCTCTCTTCATGCAAGTAAAAAATGACATGGATCGCGAGCAACCAATAAGACAAGATTCTTTGGCTTCTGTGATTAACAACCTCGAAAAAATTTGTTAAATGGAATTGTTTTGTGTTGAAAATGTTGCATATTGTATTTTATTTTGTGATCACGTAGAAGATATGGATCACGAATTTTATTCCGAAACGTAGAAGAAATACTGCAAGGAAGATTTAAAGGATGCATTTTTAACTCAGCTAGAAATACTCGAAGTGCTCTTTGATGTTACAAAATCTTTCAGATACGGACAAAAAAGCGTGAATACACTGAATTTCGTCTGGTTAGACCATTTAACATTAAAGTTACTTTCACGTTACGTAGAAACTTCAAGTATGCCAGATGACACCTACACATACGTATGACGAATAATCACTCTCATTTATAAAAATAGTATAAATATGCATGGATGTTAACTGGGGCATGTGCTAAAACTTGAATCAGATCAAGCCTAAAAATACCGATCACAGTTTTTTTTAGATAAGACACGTACGTTCCTCATCAACTCCACGGGAGTGTCGTGGAGGGATGCTTGAAACTTGAAGAGGCTTGCAGTTTGAGGACAGACTCTTTGACAACATTTGTGCGGACACCGGAATGAAAGCCGCTAACGGTATGAGTCCCTCTAGCTACTCTGTACTGGAGCTACGTCAGTCGTACGGTAGTCGCTGTTGGGGTGGTGTTGCTGCAGTACACTCCGAACTGTGGCCTACAGGGTTTTATCCTCGCAATCAGTCCCGAGACCGCCAGGGTGTGAAAAATACACAAGAAATAAAATTGTTATTCATGAGTGTGAACTATTAGTGCTTGATTATACGCTGAGAAGTACTCCATACAAATCTCGTGAATATTGGCGATTATTGAAGGTAAGGGGAATGGCTTGTGAAATAGTAAAGTACTTCCATTTAGAACGAAGTTTCAAACTTATTTGTCTAAATATTTGCTACCCGTCGAAGAAATATTCGATGTTCTTTTCTGGTTTACCACTGTTCTTCTTGTTCGTGGACGGTGAATTGTGCAATCATTTTTTGTGTCATTCCAGGCTCCCTTGTCCCAGTTAGTTCGCAGGTCATCGCTGTTTACCTAACTTCTTTCTGTAAAGGAATGCATGAATTCGAAGCACTGATGCAGCGTAGACGGCATGATTTTTCATCCTGTGTATTCCCATTGATGAGACAATCACTTACCGTCCTTTGAACAGGAGTAGAGAATTATTGAAGTAAAGGATTCACTATTGTAAATGGAGGAACGCTGCTGATCTGACCGGCATCGCGATGGACGGAAAAGACCGAGTTTTCTTTTGCTTGGAGAAGAAATTTGCTCAGGTTGACACAGTTGTGGGTGGTGTCGTTTTCTGGGTGTGTTATTTAGCGGTTCAGTGAAGGAGACCGTGGGAATGGACAGATGAAATTGAGCGAGAGAATTGGGGACACGGAAAAATTAGGAAGCAATTTAGGGGAAACACAAGATAAGATAGGTAAATTAATGCGAAGGAATTAATTTAGTGAGCTAATTTTTGTGGTGGGAAAATGAGGTGAGTAAGGCTTGGGGAATAAAGAATATGTGGGTACGCGGATTCGCTCTACAAAAAATTAGGTTAGAAAATTGAGCCGAAGTAAAAATTAGGAGAACAAATTAGGAGTGAATTAAAATTAGGTGAGAAATTTAACTTTAACGCTTTAACTGCGATTCCCCCTACAGGGAAAATTTCATGTTGAAGAATATCTCCTTTGTGAATGTAAATTTAAGGATTTTGTTTTCGCATATTTGGTACCCTATTAATTTCTTTCTAATCAGAACTAGCTTATTCAATTGATGTACCCAAATTTGACGAATAATTGAAAATTCGCATTCATTTATCATAATGCTTTGATTACATTAGGTTAGGTTGGATGATCGCGTGTACCAGACCCACTTTGGAGGCAAAGTGTTGAAGAATTTGATGAGCGAATTATGTACAAAATGATCAGGTGTGTCAATTTAGGAACATAAAAATTGGGTGTGCACCAAAAGGAGAGAAGAAATTAAACCAACATAATACAAAAAAAGCACCAGGCCATCTTTTATGTGGTGCAGCTGACTGCCAAAGGCTGTGAGGTCTTTGAGGTTGCAGCAAATCGATGCAGAGCTTCTCTTTCTGTTCGGTCTCCCTCCCCATGAGGGGACCTAGTGCCTCCTTGAGGAGGGCAGGGGCGTTATCCTGAAACTGTTAAATTTCTGGAGCAGCATACATACGAATTTACGTTTCTTCAGAAAATAATCACTATTAAATGTGAGCGAAGAGCGTTTTTTATTTTGTAACAGCAAACTAGCTTTCGAAACTATTACAACAAACGTATTCATGACGGAACCACAAAAAACATAAAGTACGTCTGGTCTGGTTTAAAGTACGTTTAGACAAAAAAATATGTTTCAGTTTTCGACGAATTTAAAACTACATTGCAGGGATTTGGAAGATCGCGATGGTAGGCTGATCGTAATTGGCCTACAAGAAAAGTTTATAAAAAGCAGGGCGGAAATGCCTTAAATGCTTCGGCACCTTTCGGCTCCAAGAGGATCGAGAGACTTTAGTGAAAGTAGGGATATTTAGCAGGAAGGGGACATTCCCATTGTATGGTCGGGGGTCGGTCAGTGAAATCAATTCAAAGTCTGAGAACGCGTGGATCATTAATGAATATATCAGATTGAATATAAAGCACACTTTAATATACCGCGTAACTTCAGTGACGGAGTAGGTGAGTCGAGTCAGAGAATCGGGGAAAATAAGATACCGAGAAATCGTGGCTATGAGGGAAGAAACTAAAATCTGTATAAATTCAAAGTAACGTGATGATCATTTAGTGAAATTTGAGCTTGAATCACGTTAATTATGAGGCCGAAACAATGCATAAAACGTCCGTTCTATCCCTTGTGCTGAACATTGTTAACACTCGGTTGGGAGGGAGCGCACGGCCCTGTTCTGTGCACCACAGACGTGACTCGGGGCCTGCTTCTTTCACTTCAACATGTTTAACTTCATGATTTTAGGGCATAGCAACATGTATAAAATATTAGAATACAATTATAGAGTATATTACTAGGGTATAAATATAAAGCTTTGTACTAGAATAATATTAAGAGCATAATCATACAGCATCAAATGTTCGATGTACAGATAAGCCCGTGACATATTAGTGACTTGCTACTAATATGGTGTTGGACCTCCACGAACACGAATAATGGCGGCAATTCTGCGCAGTATTGAGTCCATAAGTGTCCTAATCTACGCCTGGTCATTTTAAACCATTCTTGCATCAGCTGGCATCGTAGTGCGGCAGCAGTACGTGGACGATCTCGTTGACGTGTAATTTTTCGTTATCAGTGGTCCTACAATTTTCTATTGGGTTTATGTTTGGGGACTTAGCTGGCCAAACTAAATACCTGACGTATCCTGAATGACTGGCATGCCAATTAATGACAGTTCAGGCCCGATGCACCCGCCAGTTGCTATCCTAAATGATAGATAAAACAATATACCATTTTTCATTCAGATAGTTTGCAAAAGGTAAACCTTGGGATTATCCATCAGCTCAATGTAGCAATGCTGGTTCAGTTTGACGGACACCTCGACTAAAGGCCCCATTTCTGTTAAGTTGAAATAGTCCAGAATATAATAAACTCTCTATGGCAGATACTTGAATAACAACAGTTGACTAATTTTTTCTCCGGGGACCTTATTGGGGTATACCAGAGTATCAAAAAATTTTCCATAATAATACAGCATCAGATATTTCAGCATCCATAATGGTGACTTCAAAATATTGAAGTATCATATATCAGGGCTTTAAATATTGTGGTTATAATATTAGATCATGAAACATTAGAGCATCAAATATTAGATCGTCAAATACTAGAGCATCAAAGGTCAGACCTCGCGCTTACAAAACACCGAGCATACAACTCGGCACCGACAGCCGCCGCGTCACCTGCCCTCTTACGAGACGCGTCCTGACGACAGCAGTCTGCTCGCTCGAACATCTTTTTAGCTTCACTAATCCTCAACTTATTTCTGGCTTATTAAGACCTCTATACTTGAGTAAACTATCGGCATTTACAATAATGGGAATCCCATAAAATATTTCCAGGTTACTATCATGAATTTCGATTACATTTATCAAAAAATCGTCACGGTTTATCGCACTATTGTCGTATTAATTTAATTTGATATTGTGTTTATGATCACTATGTTGTCTTGAATGAAATTCTCAAAGCCACTCTCTGTTGAAATGCATCATATGTGACGCTCTACTATCTGAAGCTTGAAACATCCGACATTGTATTATTATTTATTAACAATCGAGGCTCCACCGGGAGGGGGTGGGGTGTAGCGTGGGGGAGGTGGTGGGGGTCATCCTCCTGTAATCCCGCCGTGAGAAAGGCTGCGATGTTCA
>VOMN01140856.1:0-12674 GCA_014899125.1 Orchestia grillus
TAATAATCAGTATCACTAAATTTGGAAGGAGCCAGTATTCATGAGGGTTATCATAAGTATGTATGAGACGACGTAAATTTACAAGGTGTTCGATTTTTATACCTAACTTTGTTCGTATTTTAACTCTTCTCAGAGTCACGTATAGATAATGGAGACATGTATTGAAAAATAAGTCTGGTAAACTATTGGATAGATATGCAGGAGTGCGCCACTTGATATGTGATTACTTAGTGCTATTTAATACGTATTGCTATGCAGTGAGTGGAAATGTTATAGCTCATAAATGTGAATCATAGAATGCTAGAAAATAAGCATAGGTATGTTTACACATGTGCATTATTTGTGTGACGCCAAATGACGGAACACGTTTTCCTTGAAATCTTTCAGCGACGTAGATTGTTTTACATGTGCAGGAAAATTCCACAGCAAGGCTCCTGAGATTGACAACGCTTTTTGCCATATGTTATATGAGCGGTAGCTCACTACAGTACGTCATTTCTCCTGTTTTATTTTTTTTTTAAGTTTAAATATGAGTTGGTGACGGAGCGCAAACTAATCTTTCGATTGTCAGGAAATGAGCTACACTGTCTTCATAAAACCCTTTCAGTTTGTAAAGTTGTTGAATAAATTTTATAAAAAAATACGTATTGATGGAATCGAAGCTCTACTCGCAAATGCGCTCTTGATATCAGAAACTCAGGAATTAAACTTTTCATGCTCGGGGGCATGCTGCACTCTTAGTGCTCCGAAGCATTTGAAAAAAGTCGATGAGTCAGACTACTCAAATGATAAAGAATACACTTTACAATGAATTAGAAAATTTGAGACACTTTGTTTCGTCGAGCCTTTTTTTAAGATTTCATGGAGTTTCATCAAATATTTTTTTCTGAGACAACACCTGCCTGTATTGAGCACCCGCTTTACTCCAACTGGCTAGTGGGCCGGAGTGACTTTGAATAATTATTCTTTTCATATTTTTCCAGGCTTACGTTGGATCAGTGCTGTAGATGGAAGGCCACTTCCGACGCCTGAGGAACGCAGCCACTGCCTCTTATATCTAAATGCCTCTTATATCTAAATGCCTCTTATATCTAAATGCTTCTTATATCTAAATGCCTCTTATATCTAAATGCCTCCTATATCTAAATGCCTCTTGTATCTATAGATATTGAAGGCATTGACGCAGCCTAATCCCGAAGTAAATAATTTTTCAATAATAGAATGAGAAAAAAATGCATGGAAGAAATGAGAAATAGATATAAAGAAAGAAGGACAGAAATTTATTTAAATTAAATTGCCAGTAAAACATTTATTTGCATAAGTCGCTTCTTTCGATTTTTTTAGGCATTTGTTCCAGATTTGTGAAATTTCTATAAATTAACCAGTATAAAATCTGCTATTATAAGATTTACGTTCATGCAAGTAGAGTGTATCATTATCATTCACATTAGTATTAATAATTACTGACATGAGCATATTTACCATACATCTAAAAACGAATACGCATGTACAGGGTGACATGAAAAAACAAGGAACTTTTAAAAGCCTTATAAAAATATAAAAAACCAAGAAAAATATTTTATTGACAGCAATTGAACCACTACAACTTTCCTTTTAAGAGACAGTAATCCAAATTATGGGGGATTGGAAATTTCGTATTGTAGATGGCCCCTTCCTCTACGCATGCATTCTTGTAATCTGCTATGGAGGGTCCTCGTTAATTGCTACAACGTTTTAGCTGAGATACCACGAATTTCATCATGAATTCCTGTTTTCAATTCATCTAGTGTTCTTGGATGGCTGAACACTGAACAGCTTATGAATTGCAACAAAGAATTCAAGATAGAATTCGCGTTATCGCACAAATCTGTTCGTACCGGCGAGGTGTCTGGAAGCCCTGCAAAAAGTGGCAGCAAAGACCGTTCCCTAGCAGCTGATCACCCGATTTATGAAGAAAGTTACAGGATGGTTTAGCAGTGGACAGGATTTCAGATTGCTGGAGAGGGTTTTGATTCGTCAACGTAAGCCAATTTTCAATGATTTGCACTCATAGGTACCTCTTAATATTTGTGTTAGGACTATAGGTTTTGTAAAATTATCGCTTTCTTGTGTGTTTTTTCTCTATCGTTCAACTATTCCATTTGTTTCTCCATTTCTCAATTGTAATAAGTACAAACAGTTTTTTGAATCAAAATTCTGATGATGAACTTAGAATTGCTCGAAAGCTTTTCTTTTAACGCATATCTATTTTTTGGAAGTTGTTTTAACCCACCTTGGTCTTACTATTTTATGTTGTCTACGTTTCCCTAAACGAGTCCCGGCTGAGATGTTGCAGCAATAAATGAGGAGCTTCCAAAGCAGGTTGGAAGATTCCATACGTAAACGATGACGCAAAATACAGGGAGAAATTTTCAAGCATTAATAATTTGAATAACCGTCGCTTAAGAGTGCTTGAACCTTTTCCATATTTTTTTTTGTCTCGGAACTCATTTCTTAGTTACCCTTCGCATACTAAAATGAGTTTAGTAACTCAAATTTCAATGAAAATGAAAACACGTTTTGCTATGATTGTATTTTAATACCATAGTTATTAGAAGTTTTTGACAGCATAGTTTAACTGTCATTAAAATTCCTATTACTGTGTTAATAAAAACCATATTTCTCGATAAACTCCTCATCTTGCGTTTATTCTGCCCAATTTATATAGGCTTAACCCATTCTTCCTCATAATGTTAAACTAGAATATCTAGAAAGCTTTTATTTGAACGCTGTGTTTTGAAAGTAAGTAACATTGTTGCTGAATTAGTGCCCAGCCACAAACTGGGCATGAATGTAAACTGAAATTTATTGTTGATTTTAGGTCATGCATACTTTTTTCATTGAATTTTGAGAATCGTGAAGCACGGAGGAAGGAAGAAAGGAATGAAGTTATAGGGCGACGTAGAAAAATGGAAATTTTTGAAAAATCCAGCAAATAAATGAAAAAATCCCCAAAAAATTTTTATAGACAGCAACTGAGTTACTATTTCTGGATACGGTTTGATTTTGATAAATTTTAATTGACCCAACGGGTCACGTGTCGTCTAGTACCTTCTATACCTGTCAGTCAGCTCTCCTAAAAAAATCATTTCGTAATAATGGGTGAATTTTTACTGATAAATAAATTACTAATAATTAAATTTGTAAACACTACCGTAAACACAAGGTGTCCCAGAAGTGACTGACACTTGCGTTGATGAGTAAATAGGAGACCAAATTTTAAGGCGCAGAAGTAACTGACCCTTTTAATTTGGATACCACATTTTAATAGGACGCCTTACAATTTAGTATCCTATTTACGCATCAACGCAAGGGTCAGTTACTTCTATGACACCCTGTACACGGGGTGTCCCAAAAGCGAGGTACCCTTACTGAAATAGGTAGCACTGATACGTTAACAAATGTTTACGACACAGATTCATAAAAGGGTACCTTACTTTTGAGGCACCCTGTACAAAAAACATTTTATAAACTTTAAAATTCGGCCCATCATTCGAAAATGTTCGAGTTAAGCCGCAATATAGATTTTATACTTGACTTTTGGGAATATAGCACAGTGAATATTTGTTTTTACCTCTCGCATGTGTCTAGTTTACCGAGTTTTTTTCTCTTCAGCTTCAGTTCTCTACATTTTCTGAGAGGTTTTTGTTCTGTTGGAGATTGAAAACTTGACGACAACATTCAATAAAATATTAGTTGTGATGGAAGTTAATGTGCATTACGTTTAGTTAAAATCAAGTTTTGAAACAACGAGGAGCTTGTAATATATGTACACTCATTCCAAAATCCAGATGTTTGCTTAGTGGTCGGCCAGTTAATCCTCACAGTGCAGTGCGATGAGCAACGAGAATGCGCGAAGTGCCAATGCGAGAGCTTACAAGGGTGTGTTCGTCCTAAGCTGATCATGTCAGCCTCTTCTTTCAGCTGTAGGTAGGATGAGCTAATGGACGACTCGTCTCGATTCTCCTTGACGGTGCCGGGCTTGAGGACTTTTGATCATCTCGTTTCTGAAATTTTCATCCTCCGTCAATGGTTGGTGTGCTTAGTTAATTTTCGTTAGAGTTAGACGATCACCAGAGAGAATATTTGAGGTAGGCGGGCTTCCAATGTTATTGTACGTGCACATTTGCATTTAATCTGGTCGCAGCGAGACATGACATAACAACGCCTACCGGTGAGAGGATTTAAGGTAAATCTTCGCCGTATAATTTACAGTTTCAGAGCTGAGTATGACTCCAGCTTCTATACACATACTTTTAATGCTAAAAGGGACATGTAGGGGCTTAAGTAAGCATGATTCTAGCCGACATGTGGTGTTATAATGTAAATATTGCAGGGAACGCAAGATTGAAAATCTGTTAAAACGACCACAGTGCAAAAATTCATAAACTTGATGCTCTAGGGACAACTGCAATATTCATCACAGATCCAAAAATACAGTGCAAGGCTGACAGACCGGACTTGCAAATACGAATTCGATACATTAGGACAATGGCTAGCCAGCCAATGAGATAGGGGTCTAGGGAAACTTGGTTTGAAGTCTTGAAGTTTATTCCTTTTCACCCTTTACGTTGTGATTTTGTTTAATTTCTTGTAGACACTTCACTGATCCACTGTTTTGCTTAGAGTGATTTTGAAACTCTGCGCTCGCACGCTCTGAATGTTGCCACTCGGAAGGCTTGGGGTGCGCTCAGGATTGTGAATGGCATAGAAGTGTGGCGTTAGGATACATTTATATTATAATTCGTGGTACATAAGTGACCACGACATATTCTGTGCGGCGGGAATGAAGTACAAGAGCCATTCACTGAGCGGAAAGAAAATAATGCGAAGCTGTTGAGTTCACAGTAAAACTCAAACAAAGATGGAAGTAAAATTTATGTACTAAGGCGAGATAATTAACGCTGGTCATTTCACGCATTCGAGTGCACGCAATGAAAAACAAATTCTGCGGTGTTGCTCTCACAACAAGTATATAAAAGTGTTACTTGGCAATGTGCCATCGTTCAGTGGAGAAGGTGGCTCAATCGATATATTTCATATTGAATGAGAAACTAGTTCACTTAAATTTTTTATATTCATCATAAAAATGTTCTTAATTCGGACGTACAACTCAGATTTCTTCGACTCTGAGTTGAATTAAAAGAATCTAATTTTTTTGCTTTTTTTCACGAATGTTTTGCGTTCACCAGAACTTGCTATATTCGATAGTAATTTTCTTGAACGAAATTCGATGAGTAGGTAAAAAATGAAACCAATGAAAAACAATTTCAGGAATTTCCATTATAGTATTGAAGCCCTCGATCTCTAGCCAGTAGCACGCAGGACGTAGGTCAGGTGGTGCAGGTACGCGAGGATGGTAAGTCCGTGTCAGCAAGTACCGCAGTGTCTGACCCAACAGCTTACAAATCAAACTGAATATTTACAAATAGAAAGTTGCTACTGTCAAAGTTACGAGCTGCTTGTGAAGAGTTCTTGAGTCGCCGGAACTGCTGGCATTCAGGAGTTGAGGAGGCAGCTCTTGAAGAGCACGGCCACGGAGGCCCAGATTTGGACGCGCTAACAGAGGGTCGGGAGGGGCTCGCGCCGAGAGGTCTTAGGAGTGTCCCCAGGGGACTACTCCCCCTTGATAACAGACGGGGTCATTGCCCCCTCTAAGCCCTTCCCCACTTCGTTTGCCACGTCCCCACCATGGTCTATTCATCAGGTCACACTCTCTTATGTCTCTCAATTTCTGAAATCCGGTTAAGAATAAGTTTCTATCAAAATGTTTCCTAGTTCCGACCGTAAAAATCCTGGAAATAACCGATAACATTTTTTGTGCAACGGCTCTTAGGACTTCCAAAATTTTAGCGTGTATCTGGTATAGTATCCTTTTTGGAAGACTGTCAAAACGTTCGTGCCCATTCCATCGCAATAATAACAAAAATCACCTTCACATCCTGTTTCTTAAAAAGACGTCTCCTCCATCTAGTTTTTCTCTCCCATATAAGATTTCATTTTTCCAGTATTTGAACACTCAACTCCCATACCATATTTGAAAAATGCAAGGCATAGTTTGCTAATTTTACGTGCAATGGATACATCAACAGTTTTCTAATTAAAATATCACGTGCACGTCAGAAACAATTTTGTTTGTTTCACCTCTAAAGCAGGTGTGTTTGTGTTCTCGGCCAAGTTGTTGCCTTGTCCATCCCTGACCCTCGGCCCAGCTCCCTCCCCCACGAGTGGGAGCCGAGCGTTGGGCTCATAAGACGGTGACGGCGCCTCGTTTGAGCGATGGATGAGGCCCCTTTACGCGAGCCACCGTAAGGACCATAACGCTCACCTATCAAGAGGTGCTTCAATGCAAATAGCGGCCATAAGCCCGCCTCACGAGCCCCGAAATGAGGCCTACCGGGACACTCCAAATTACGCGCCCAATTCGAACAGGGAATTCGCCTGAAAGCTTCCGAACATCATCACGATCTGCCGCTAAGTGTTTTGCGAACTCCTTGAATTCTTTCACACTCTGACTCACAACGTTCGACCTTTGCTCTCCTCTAATTACGCTATTGAATTCCCTTTCTTTTTAAGACTTGGGTAAATTGCGTATTAACACAGACGTCGTGCACTGATGAAGCAACTTCATCCGAGCTGAAAACTTTCGAGCAGCATTAAAATTGGCTAGTGTCCGTGAGGCTGTTCAGCTAATTCGTTCTTGATTTCGACCATGTAGATCGATGCGTTTCAACCCCGATATAACTGTGCTCAACATGCGTAGAATTTGACACTGCAATAATCATTCGAATTTTATAAGCACCATTTATAAACAAACTGGACAATTTTATTAACAGTAATTGATCAGTCATTTATGTGTGCTCGTTACTGACGATTACGGCCGCTGGAAGATATTTTATGGATAACAATCTTATTACCAATATTACATGTATTTATTGTCACAGGAATCCGAAACGAGCAATGCATGACAATTTCCAACGAGGCTTGTCCATGTCGAGGCCGCCGGAACCGAACAGGTAAGGACTGACGGGTCGAGATCACACATGAGTGAGGGTTCTTTAGAGCAACAGCATGTATCACATTTGAGGAACATTAGGAAGTGCATATGTAAAGGAACTTGATTTAGACAATAGACAACTGCAGATGTGCGTGGGACAGAGTGGCGGGAGAACAAACCCTTCAGAAAACCAAAAAAGATTCCTCGTGAAGCTTCACCTAAATGCTTCTTCATTCAAGTGACTTTGCTGAGAATTACAATTTTTTGACACCATGAATTTATAACGTAATACCGGAAAATTAAAAGT
This sequence comes from Orchestia grillus, assembly GCA_014899125.1. Classification (NCBI taxonomy): domain Eukaryota; kingdom Metazoa; phylum Arthropoda; class Malacostraca; order Amphipoda; family Talitridae; genus Orchestia; species Orchestia grillus. The sequence continues at coordinate 7,344 of VOMN01140856.1, forward strand.
AGCCGCTTGACATCAGAATTGGTCAATCAAATTTACAATTATTTATTAAAAAACAGTCGTACGCACCTCGTATTGATAAAATCCACTTCTCAACCACCCACACCATTTAAATTTTTGCTGTGGCGGTTCACAATACATGACAAAAGCCAAGCTTTGTCCCAAGGAATCACTTTTCTAGAAGTATTAGGTTGTCTCACATGAAGCATCGTATTTAGAGTAGTTTTCTTTTTTAACTATTCGGCTCAAAATCGATCTATTTTTTAATCGAATCATTACATGTGATCAAAAATTGATACTCTGTGATAACAGCAACAGAACTGGGCAGTAGTTTGAGGCAAAAGAGTGGCCTAAGCACTATCCAAAACCACTATTATACCCGAAATGGTTAATGGTCACTGTATGGTCGTCTGTTAAGAGAATCATTCATGTTTCACTTTTGCAGCAAGGCGATACTGTAACAGCAGCGTCTTATTGTTAAGACATTGATCTCGCGCATGAAAAATTGAAGAAGAAACATCCAAGACAGGTGAGTAAAGATGGACCAATTTTGCTTCACGATTGTGCCCGGCCCCACATCTCTCGAGCTACGGTCGACAAGCTGCAAAGTCTGATTTATGAAATTTTGCCACATCCCACCTATTTTCCTGATATCTCTCTTACTGATTATTGTCATTTCTTCTGTTATCCGGAACTTTTTATTTACGATTAAACATTCTTATTTAAGAAAAGTGTAATCGAAACATTTGAACAGTTTATTCGTGAAAAAGATGACAAGTTTTTTGAAGATGGCATATAAGTGCTTTAGAAAAACGTTGAGCAAAAGTCATGTAGAAGGAAGGATTATATTTTGATTTAAATAACCATGTTACGACAATTATTTTATTTCATTTTCAGATGCGACATTTCATGTGAGACAACCTAATCAATACCGCAGTTGGGGAAGACTGCTATGCTTCCCACACGCAGCTGGAGGAGACTCGTGACTACTATGCCTCACGATCCCGACGTGTCAAAAATGCGTGGTACTTGCTGGTGTGATACTTGATGCAAGGTACTGTGTTACATCAGCCAGCGTGACGCTAGATGCAAGGTGCTGTGTTACATCAGTCAGCGTGATGCTTGATGCAAGGTACTGTGTTACATCAGCCAGCGTGACGCTAGATGCAAGGTGCTGTGTTACATCAGTCAGCGTGACGCTAGATGCAAGGTACTGTGTTACATCAGCCAGCGTGACGCTAGATGCAAGGTACTGTGCTACATCAGTCAGCGTGACGCTAGATGCAAGGTACTGTGTTACATCAGCCAGCGTGACGCTAGATGCAAGGTACTGTGCTACATCAGTCAGCGTGACGCTAGATGCAAGGTACTGTGCTACATCAGTCAGCGTGACGCTAGATGCAAGGTACTGTGCTACATCAGCCAGTATGACGTTCAATGCAAGGTACTGTGCTACATCAGCCAGTATGACGTTGAATGCAAGGTACTGCGTCACACCCGCCGCTGCGACACGTCCGAGACCTGCTGTCCAGCATCAGGAGCTGCGGACGAGAGATGCAGTCTCTGCTGATGGATGACCGTCTATGTTCCGCCCCACGACCGTCGTCCGTCCTGCTGCAGCATTTACAGATCGATCCAAAATGCTGTGGGCTGTGGTTCTCTTTCAGGAACTCAAGGTGAAAAAATTTTCACCTAGGGATACCGATGTGGTGTTAAGAACAAATTAATATTTTAATTTTTTCTTCATATGCCAGATCACCGATGTGAGAAAATCGAGCGTTTCAAATTTTTTTATCCGATATCTACGTTGCCATTCAGAAAAATTCATAGTATGATCACAGCAGTGTACACTGCACGGCCAAAAATTTTGTCGCGCCATTGTAAAATGTAACTATAATTTCATCAATTTTTCACACGTCTCGTCATAACAAATATGAATAATCCCACTAGAATACAGACTATGTAACAAACCTTGGTTTTTTGTCAAAGGACAGGTTACAGGTTTGCACCGGGCTGAGAGACTCGCCCGAGAAGTCTCAAATAATGACCATATCACTTAGGACTGTGCAAAGAACAATTGCTCGGTGGGAAAAAGACGAAGTGCAGTCATTCAGCAGTAATAGTGGCAGAGCTAAAATTCTGAATACTCGCGAAGGGCGTTCTCTAAAGCGATTAGCGACGGCAAACTGCCGGAAAAGTACTCAAGAGTTAACTAGCGTGTCCAGCAAAGGTTCTAAGAAAGTTTCTGCTCTCACCTTGCTCGCTCTGAGAGCTGAAGGAAATGGGATTGAGGAATTTCATCACCACTCGGAAACCATTGGTCAGTATAGAAAATCGAACGACGCGGCTCCAGTATGCAAAGACCACAAACACTAGACCGTAGAACAGTGGAAACAAGTCCTGTCGTCAGAGGGCTTCAGAAAGCTGGCAGAGTTAGAGTGAGAGGGGAAACCCACGCAGCATTTGAACCTTCATGCATTGCTCAGACAATACTGGCTTCAGCAGGCAGTGTGATGAGCTTGAGTTGCTTCACATGGTCGAGATTAAGTTCGGTATACTTGTGCACCAATAAAATGAAATCTCAGAAGTATTTACACATCCTAGGTGACCAATTACACCCGTCTATGGATTTTTATTTTTTCGATGGTTCCGGAATTTCTCAAAACGACAACTCTCTCATGCACCGTCTCATGTGGTGCAAGATTTGTTCAGGCATCACAAGGGATTATTTTCTCATATGGAATGGCCTCCACAATCTCCTGATTTAAACCCTATCGAAAATGTGTGCGACGTTCTAGAAAGGGAGCTGCGAGCCTGAGCACCCCTTCCTTCTTTATTGGAAGATCTTTCGCAACGTTTGCTCGTACTTTGGACAAATATTCGTTTAGATTGTTTCCAAAATCTTGTAGAATATTTACCTAATAGAATGAAAGCTGTAATTAATGTAAGAGGGGTCCAATATATCGAACTATACTATTTAGTTTGATTGTTTTCCGGAAATCCAGATTTCTCATGGGTAAGATAAACTTTTTGGCTGGGGGGAGTATGTGAGCAGACATATCTCTCTGAAATAAATTTCGTTCATACTTTGCTACAAGTATTTTACAAAGATCATTTGTACACGCTGGGTGCGAACAATAGCATTTGTGCTTGCATTTATGGGAAGTTCATTTGACGTTTATGTTATGTACGTACAAAGCTAACGAAGATTTGTTGGATTTTCTTGCTGTCCCTGAGAAAAGACAGTCAGTTGGATATTTTTTTACCTTACGACAGGATGAACTTCTGCTCGAAAATTAATTTTTGGAAATCATTGACGGCAATTTCTTTTGCTAATTAATTGGAATGAAACATTATGAATTTGATAATTTTATATCCAGTTGATAACAGCGGCATCAAAACACTAAAGTAGAAATTCTCTAAATTGGTATTTTTCCAATCATCTCTGAATTTCAAGTACGGATTCCAGACTAATTGAGAAATATCGGCGTTTATGTTCAAGTATGAAATCTTTACCAGTGAAAATACTTGACTACTGCCTGTGCAGTATTATGCAAGTTGAACGTAGACAAGCACTATTATGTTCAACCTCAAAGAGCCGCTCTTATCGTCCATTACTACTCACTCTAATGGACGTGTTAGTGGATGCGACGCAAACATTTGGGCATGAAAACATCAATTGAGTTTTGCAAAGATTTTTACAGTGTTTTTGTTGGACTCAATTATTCCACGCTTCAATTAATAGAATATATAGATAGCACTAAAGCTAACAAGTTCGCATGTCATAACAATCTTGTAATTTCAAATTTATAAAATCCCCCTCACAACGTTCGTATCATAGGCGAAAATTGTAATTTAGGAAGGTTTCGTTTTTACAGCATTTTTCGACCGCTTTAGACTACATAGAGCTTTTACATTTCAATAATTCCCCGAATGGGAGACCAGAGCGAAGACGGTGTGCTCGAGGTGGGTGTGTTTTTGACAGTTGCAGCAGGGAAGCGCGGCCGCAGCCGGGGAGCGTCGTCCCCTGGGAGCGCAGGGAATATATGTAGAGCAGGGGCGGCGTCCCCCGGGCCTGTCTCATACCTGTCATGCGCTGCGCCCTCAAGCCGACCTGTCTGAGTGTAAGTACAGTACTTCTTGCACGTCACGGAGCGGAGAGAGGCACAGGCTACACACACAAGAGTCCAGCTGTACATTTGGAGCACAAGCGCTGCATGATGTTCAAACCTTACATTTGGAGCACCAGCGCTGCAGGATGTTCAAACCTTACATTTGGAGCACCAGCGCTGCATGATGTTCAAACCTTACATTTGGAGCACCAGCGCTGCATGATGTTCAAGCCTTACTCGTCGAGTCACAAGCTGTGTTGCATGAAGATGAGATTGGCAGCTCCTACAACCCAAAAAGGTGGGATGGTCTGTCGTGAAGTCCTCATCTGACCGAGTACGCAGGTCGGATGGTGAGGTAAAGGTAATAATGTTTAGGTTGATGAAGAAAACCCAGCCGGGAACTGATGAAACTCTTTTGCATCACGTTGCACGAGTTTGAGGTAAAAGTTATTTAAGGCTCAGCCATACTATCGCGACCACTTCACAGGCGGTGAGCCGGTGTGAAAAAAAAATTAATTTCTTAGTATCAATTTTTTTTTTCAAACATCTGGGAGGCAGCCTATATCACTGGTAGAAAATCACTGTATATTTTTAACTCCATTTTGGATACAATAGACAAATTTACCTTGAATTCAAAAAAAAAATCCAGCCCAATATCACAAAAGAAGCTTTTAATTTAAATATTTACTAGTTTATGTGAGAACTTCATGTCTCCTGTCCATCTGTTCCCTCTTGAGCTGCCGTGTTCTGTCAGCTGCACAGCTCGCCGAGTCTGCGATACTGTGGAATTGACGAGGAATCTTTCCTTGACGTCCAGCTCAAACTCGGAACATTCAGTCAGTTCATACTCTACTGCCGGCAGCAGAATTTAGACGTCGTCAGAGACGGGCTCGCTTTCAATAACCCTGCTTTCCAGCTCACCTAATCCACACAAAGTAAAGGTTGTGGTCCCCATATGCCAACCTCGCCAAGCAAACATTTTCATGACTTCTCTTTGGGGAATTATTTTTATTGCACAGTTTCCCTGAATTCAAAACATCAAGTCCCTTTCGGTTGTCAACGTCGTTTGTTTTTCGCTGGTCGGAGACTCGCGTAACTTCATTCGTAGTTGTCTTTCGCTTGCTCTGTTATGGCCGTCTCTGCTCCTCTGTTGTGGCCGTTTCTGCTCCTCTGTTGTGGCCGTCTCTGCTCCTGTTTTGGCCGTTGCTGCTCCTCTGTTGTG
>VOMN01140861.1:0-31902 GCA_014899125.1 Orchestia grillus
ATATGCCATCTTTACACTGTAATTACTATATTAAGAGATATTATCACGCTACACTTTTCGCGCTTAGGAGCGCATTTATAACCACGATCCGAAGTTTTAACGCGACTTCCACACGTAATATTATTTAGATTGTGGCTAGATTTAGAAATCCCAACTAGAATTTCCATTGAGACTTTCATGTTTTAATTTTAAGGCTGTAATTTTGCTAATTGAAAAACCGATGGAGATGACACCTCTGTGTGTGACCTTTGTGGTGTCATGTGTGGACACACAAAGATGGCACTTTGCGTGTGACCAACTTCGGAATAAACTATTTTTCTTTCTTTCTTGTTGATTTTGATGTAATGTGCAACGTCACTTCACTGTCGTTCTATGTATTCCACCTCGCTAAAGTTCACTGCTTGTGAAGGATGTTCTGATTCACTTCTACAAAGGTCGGAAATGCTAAAGGTACTGCATTCTAAGAGTTTATAAGGTGCAAGTATTCTCTGATTCTCACTTGTATTTTGAGCTTACGAGAAGTAATATTTGAAGGTGATAATAAAAGAGTCTATATTGGTGAGCTCTAATCAGGGTAGAATTCGTAAAAATGCTACTTCTCAACTCGATTTATTTCATAAGCCTCACATACAAAGATATCGAATTCTATCAAAGAACATGATTCGTGAAAATACTTCATAGTTACCAGAATTCAGTAATAGAAGCCATTTCAATTTCGAAATATTTTTGGTAGAACATTGAGCATGTGGTAAAAACAAGTATTGTTTATGTACACAGAAATTACTGCGACTCCGGAGAGACCGAGGCTCGTTTTTGGGTCGAAAAATGGGTTTTAACTGCAGAATTGAGCCACAGCCTTTCAAGTGCCCAACGAAGCATGTAATTGGTCAGGTTTGGCCGATTTTGCTTGATTTACGGCCAATCAGATTGCCCCGCCAAAAACGGCGCTCTATTCCAACTAAAGAGGATGCATCGCTGCAGTTTAAATAAGGGACATGGAATACAAGGGCCAGCCTTTGCCTTGAAGTGACTGTTCCTATTTGAAATTAAAGACTTTGAGTTATTTCTGAAAGTTGGATTTGCAGAAAAGGGGAACCGGGCATGATGAAGAATAAGCAGTGGCAAAGAGAAAGTCGTGTTTCTACAATCAATTCATTAAGCACAGCGACAATGAAATCAATCTCACTATTTTTTCGGAATTTCTTATCTTAAAAGACAGAAGTGTGAATAAATAGGTACCATTAATAATACACGACTCAATCCTAGGATTGTAAACATCTAATGTACTCTCATCCTAAAGGGTTTCATCAAATAATCTAATTTAAAATTACATAACGATCAACCAATCCTCCTCATTCAAAGAGACTGTCATTCTATATGATTTGAGAAGTATTCTGCCTTGTGCGAAATAATATAGACGAGCAGGACCCGTGAAAATTTCGCGGAAATTTAGATACACAAACTTTAGGTAAACCAGCCCATGAGAAGTGGTCCTCTCAAGTGTTGGGCTGAGGTTAAGGGTTCAGGGCAGAGATAGTCCGGCCTTGTACGCAATTTCCTTCTTGATGACGCAAGTAGTCTGAACTCTATTAGGGAAACTGAAAATGTGCCGCGAAGACTGGCGTTCTATAGCAAAACATGCAACCCGTATACAGGATACTTCGCTCGAGACCTGAAATTTCACTTGAAAAATGACGAAGCATTACGGAACGGTAGGTAGGTTGGTACATGCGTATTAATGTATAGATAGTTTATTATAAGAGCAAAAGTTGATGGGCTCTCAGGTTCCATTGTTAGGAAATAAAAATTGTTAGCTTCTTCTGAGATATTTATTGAGTTTTTACCAAGCTTTCGAACCAAGTCCTGGGATGTAATCTGCTTTTGGGAATTTCGCCCTGAAAGATGAACTACGTGACGTGGTTCGAAAGCTTGGTGAAAACTCAATAAATATCTCAGAAGAAGCTTACAATTTTAATTTCCTAATAGTTTATTATATTCACCATCCAAAACTTTAGCGAAAGTCTTTTTTATATACAAACAGTGACATCAATAAATAATAGTAAGATGCATGTCGAAGTTATTGGTGTGCATCCCATTTTATCAAAACCATGTTTCTTTCAAAGATTCTCGCGGAATGAACTCAGTTCAGCGCCTCATAGGATCATGGAGATGCCGTCTACTTCTCTCAAATCTTCGTTTATACTCGTACTTTTGTATTTTTCGCCACTGGCTCTCAAATATCAATCACCCAATTCCAGATCCTTTGAAATAAAGGTACAGATTGGTACAACATTCTCGACGATTTATGTAGGATTTTTCTATACAGTAGTTATGCAGGGCTATAGTAACTTGAAAAGGACATGGCAATGATAAAGCGAATATCAGCGTGTCTGAGATACACTATTTATGACCAGTGCAGCCAAGTCTACATTGTATAACTCTTGTTTACGAGCGATATTTTTGTCCGGCATTGTGGGCGTGGACGACATTCAAATCAAGCGCAATGCAGTTCACGGAAGACGAACGTGCTCCCATAAATCGTGCGTCGTGACAGCGTTCCCAGCGGTGCGAAACTTTCCTCAAGGGAAACGTGATGCCAAAATTGCGTGGCTTTAAAGCGTATCAATCAAAAAATATGAATTTTTTTATAAATTCAAATGTGAACAACCGCTCATATGAGTACTTTGTATTTGTGCACGCAAGATAAGGAAGGGGATCTATTGAAATATATATATATATATTTATATATATGTATAAATTAACGAAATTAACTGTCCATATATATATATATATATATNATATGTGGACAGTTAATTTCGTATTTACGTGAATAAGTGTATGTTAGTCTAACATTTACATACAATTGACTGAACATTCAAAATTATGTGCACATATAACTTTCATTTGACGAAATATACATGTTACAAAATATATTGAGCATACTAGATATTTCAGAGATCATATCCCTTATCAATTGAAATACGATAAGTAAATTCGAAATGACTAGCACAGCTTGAAAATTTTTATGATTTACGGTCATAAAATACGTATGTCAATAACGGCTGAGCAAATGAGGGTATATAATTCAGACTGGTGGCATCCAAAGCAGATTAAGAATAGATTGGTTTTCTTTGTGGATGCGAAAGCCGAAACGGCAGCTTTAATCCCAGATAATTCATGTCAATATATTCCTCCAAATTTGTCTAACATAATACTAGTAGAAAATGAAGTACAAGTAAAATAAGAGAGCATAATTTGGTAGGAATAATGGTTACTTTCTATTGTTCTGTAGTAAAAGAAGTTAGGAAATAAGACTTAATAGTCAAGAACAAAAATTATATTAAGTGTTATTATTGGACCAACGTTAGCCAAAGAGTAAATGGCCCTACGAATAAGATATTTGCAATGCTCCTTCCAAGAACTTATCGTCGAAATATTTAGAATATAACATCAGCGGCAAGTAGCAGAACCCAACCCATTTTACGTATGCGCCAGACTACGCGAATCAAACATGGTTGTGGTGGCGTCCATAGCCTTCTCTTTTATGGCATCAGATGCGGCCTCGGAATGAAGCAGCCATCTCAAACGCTTTATTCATTCATGCGACAACGCTCCAATATGATTGAGGTAATTCAATATTTAAATTGAGTCAATAAACAATTACAGTATTTTCGGGAATGGCTCCACAAAGAGCAAAAGCGATTTCGATTCCAATTTCGATTTTTCGCTCCGGTAATTCGCCGTCTGCGGGGTCTGACCCGTTATCGTAAATCTTTCTGTCGTTCGAAAAGTAGGACGCAGGAATGCTTTGGTGGAAAGTGCATTGCAAGTTATGAGCTGCAATATACCAATTGTAAATGCGACCAAGAGTATTGCGTGTTTGATGGATCAGTGCAATTTAAATTCCAATAATCAATTCAAAGTACGTAATTCATTATCACGTGCGCAGCATTCAATATCGTTACATCATGGAAAACCTGCTTTTTGTTAAATAGAATAAACTGCAAGATAGTAATTACTGATAGCCGATTACCTCAGATGGTCTCTTTTTCGAAAACACGAGTTATCAATATCGAAAGTAGAGTATGACAACTTGGCAAGGGAACCTGGGACTGCACTTGATACCACGAAGACGAACAAAACGAAATTGATGGGGCAAAAGCCGCGGCAGTGCTGCTGATGCAGAAAAAGATCTCCCATCGCCCGGCCTGCGCTTGCTAAATTAGGCGAGAATGGCGTCCTCAGAGCTCGTGCCGCGTTGCCGTTGTGCAGAACATGGAAGCAGGGGACTGGGAATCTCCCTTGTCTGCTCAGCATGCGTGCTGCTAAAAAAGGATAATCTTCTTCTACGTAGAAGATGGGGGACCGCTCTGCGCCAGGCTGAGCGTATTCCAGAACAATTAAATTGAATAATCCTGAAAACACAGTCGTTAGTGAATGGAAAAGTATTTTCGATCCAGAATAAATTTCATATTTAACCAAGAAGTATCTTCAAATTCGAAAAGTTCGGTGCATAGTTCTACGTAACATGTGTCATTTTCTGAAATGCAAGTTGCAGTATATTTGGTGGCCTTTAACTGTAAGCTTAGAGTTTATTTGCTTTCTAAATGTGAATTCCTTGTATAAATCAAGAAAAACTACCGCCATCGAATGTACTTGATGACCAGCATTTGTGTCGCCTGCTTACAGGGCAGCGGAAATCTCTCGTAACGGAACGCAGCAAACGGGCAATTTTGCTAAATTGCCCGACGAAGTCGTTAATCGCTGAAAAAAGGATTATCCTATGTCGGTGCCTGAATGTTCACTTTTAATCGGAGATCGTACACCTAAATCGCCAATTTTTACTGAAATGACACCCTATAAATACCCTAATTTCCGTTAGAGTTGTGCTGAATTCTTTCAGCCCGAGAAAATCTTCGTCGCAGAGCAATCGGAAGTAAGAACTGCATGGTGCCATTGGCACTCCGAGTCCAGCTTCCGCATACTAGCTTTGGTTTATGGCAGTCCACTGAACTGAGTTCCCATAAGTCTCGTTAAAGTAGCCCGTAAACTCAACCGTTTTATAGGCTTACAAATTGGCAACTCTGTGCCTTCCATCCGCCCGTTCACCAGCGCAGATGTTAAAATACTTGGATATCGAGCTGCCAGATTTGACGGAAGTGTAGGAAATTTGACGGATGAAATCGTGCGCGGCCTGATCAATGGCAGCCGCTGTTGCTGAGAGAACCTCAGCTGAAGATGAAGGAGGCCTGACTTTTAAAGTATGCCTGTCTAATGCTCGTCCATGGTGCTCTAATAGTAAATCACAGAAAATCGTGAGAAAAGAACGAACCGATCGATACGAGTTAGCATTATACTCGTAAGAGAACTTAAGGGGAGCATGTGAGAATGACATCGAATTCTGAAAATTAGCTCGTAGGGCTGCAATTTTACAGTTTTTCAATTTGAGAATACAATCGAAAACTGAACGAAGGAATGACCGTAAAAATATTTGTAGCTTTAAATATTTAAAATAATGCTAATAGGGATGTGAAAAAATATGTTAAACAGCTTAACAATACAAAATTCAATAGGCTTCGACCCCTTTTAAAGGCTGAAACGTAAAATAAGATTATCAAATTGTCCCCTGCTGGCCTAATCTATCCCAGCGAGTGTAGCTTGCATCATCAATTCTCATGTTGGTCAGATAATTCTTATCTAAACTCAAGTTTCGCACCAAAAATATGCAGGTCGTAGGCCTGTGCGCATCGCAGTGATGGGATCAGCAGACAGGGAGACCGAGGAAGCTGAAATGCCTCACGTCCTGCAGGAGGTGTGTTACTGGGACATGTCACCGGGCAGGAAATGGGAACCCTCAGTGCCTGGCTCGCCGAGGGCAGAGCTGGGGAGTGCTAATGAGGTGATCAAATACGGAGCAAATCTGATGAGACTTCGTACTGCTTTACTCCATACACCATCCAACAGACCCTTATTCGCACACTATCACACACCCCATTCATCATCAAATAATCCCTTACGCACACACTATCACACACCCCATACAACATCAAAAAGTCACTTACACACTATCACACATCCCATACACCATTCAACAGCCCCTTATTCACACAATATCACACACCCCATACGCCATCCAACAGTCCCTTATTCACACAATATCACACACCCCATACGTCATCCAACAGCCCCTTATCCACACAATATCACACACCCCATACACCATCAAACAGTTCCATACTCACACACTAGCCGATTACACGAACTTATCCCGAACACTTTCAAACATGATCTTGCCTCATTCACTATCAAATATTATCTTGAAGAACACACGGTCAAATAATTTCTGGCTCCACAAACTATCAAACACTACCTCGCTCCACACACTATCAAACACTACCTCGCCCCACACACTATCAAACACTACCTCGCTCTACACACTATCAAACACTACCTCGCCCCACACACTATCAAACATTACCTCGCCCCATACGCTATCAAACACTACCTCGCTCTAGAAATAATAAAAACATCACCTTTGGGCAAGCAGCGCTGAAGAGCCAATCAGTTTTCGTAACTTACTTCAGTGGCCTAAGGAACTTTTCAAGGCAATATAAGCAGACGGAGGTAAACCTTAAATGACAGAATGTGTATTTTGACTCCGAGAAAACATACCAAATAACCTCTTCATCATATGAATTTAAGATGAGTAACGAACGCAAAGCGAGTTATTGTAGCGAGAGTTACCTAAAACTCTTCATATCAGATTGTAAGCAAGAAATGATAAAGAGCTTATAAAATACTCAGTAACCTACTCATTCCGAGCCTCTTTGAGTCCAACAAGATGACAGAGTTGAGATGAACTTGTCAAAAGTCTAGAAGTTTAAATTTACGAGTTGCTCCTGCTTGTTCATTGTGTGTCTCATGGGAAGTGCCTGTGATAACATTTCTTTTCCTGAAACTTGGTTGTCGATAATGTGACTGTTAAATGAAAATATCAGCATTAAAAATGAACGTAATTATGAAGGAAATGAGTTCTGTTTTATGTATTGCGACTATGACTGAAATAATACATTCAAAACGCATGTAATTCTACACACATTATTGAAAAATGGGATGTTACATTGTCCGAGCTTTCGTTAGTGTAATTGACTTTAACAACGAGTACTATGATAATAATGTACACCTTCGTATACTTCTTGCTGTACAAATAGGTAAACGCTTCAAGAGCAAAATGTTTTACGTGCTTGAAGAAAGACTTTTCGGTTTTCTAGTTCTGGAGGCCATTACGTTATTGCGTAGCAACGCAAAAACCACATTTTTCTACTGCGAGGCTGTCGTGGAAAATCGTTCATCGAGCACGGGGTGTGGAACCCCGAACTGAGCCAGAATACTGTGCCACCAAGATGACCGCTCACTGAAATGTAGCAGTGCCGCTTTGAAATACTGCACGGTGCCGGTGGTGATGACCAGACGCACACCTGACGTGGCTGCTGGAGCAGGTACAACTTCTGGAGGCCCACCTTGGATGCCAAAAGCGTTAATTCCGCATCAAGGTCCCCAATTTATTCAGTATTGATGAATTTCGGCTTGGAGGCTGAGAAATCTACATTGCGAGCGTCGGGAAACTCTTATACATGACTGTCTCGTTCCACTCAAGGAAAAATTCTTGAGACCTCATCACTTCCAACTCACGTCAGAGCTGAAAAATGTACTGAGCATGATCTCTCTTCATTTAATTTTCCCATATCCGACGAAGACTTGAAGGCGCAAACATTATTTAGACTCTGGTATCACTCTCTCAACTCATGTCAGCCAGTCTTGGTTTCGGCAAATATGGTGGCAGGAGATGAGCGCGAGAGCAGAACGCTTCTATTTCTAAAAAGATTATAAAAAAATAGCATAAGCGTGAAGTATTCTTCGCGTGGTTCTGTAATTGAATACGAAACTTTTTACTGGCGTGGCCTGGAGAGGTGACAATCTGACCTGCTCGGGAAGTCGGGCTACAATCATTGGATGGGCTTTCTGTTTAACTCTAACGCCATGAATATAACTCACATGAACGAAATAGCGCAGAAACTGATGAAATGTGTACTTGAAGGGTTAATGGGAATGAAAATCAAACGTGATCAGTGAATGCCAAATTCATTCAAACTTTTTGATCTAAAATGAGGGCATGGTCTCAGTACAGATGAATGAAAGAAACTGGCAATCGGTACGCGTCACACTCGGCTAGTGATTGAATGACCCACACACACGTTTGAATGACGCACACGTGCGCTTGAATGACGTACTCACATGTCTGAATGACATGCACGCACGTTTGAATGACGCACACGCGTTTGAATGGCGCACACACGTTTGAATGACACACAAACACGTTTGAATGATGCACACGCACGTTTGAATGACGCACACGTGCGCTTGAATGACGTACTCCTATGCCTGAATGACATACACGGGTTCACCTTCTGCTTGTGTACGACTGGCCCGGGCTGCGGGCTGTACAGGAAACAAAAGTCGCCCGACTTCTCAGCGGAGACAGAAATGGTCATAAACTCGCTCGCTGGTGAGGTATGAACAAACTTAGTCATGATATCGAGACAAGATGGTCTTCTGTAGCTCGAATTTCCTGGGTATTCTTGGAATTGGAAGCAGTTTCTCGGATTTCTTGAATAGGATCGGACCATTCCGGTTGAATCCGTCACCAGAATGGAGAGCGACAAGCGTGCGTGGGAAAAATGAAGTGATCGAAAGCACGGAGCTCCGGAACTTTGGGCTACTTTATACCGTCTTCTTTCTACGAGTTGACGTTCTTGAGCGGCATTGCAGAATTGACGCCTTCGCAAAATTATTGCTCTCGATGAAATTTTTACCGTTACAGAAACCTCCTTATTCAAATCCTGGAGCACTTTGTGAAAATTTGAGGCATCCTTTTAAATTTGATCTCTTTTCAGTTGAAGACTCAAACAATAATTCCGTAGATCTTAAAATTCTAGAATCTTTACTTACATTAAAAAATAGACCATCCTTGAACTCGGATTTTACATCGATTCCATTGTATCTTACTTGACTTGACTGTGCAAAATGCGTGGCTACGCTTTTAAACTTCCGAACTTAGTTACGTAGTTTTCCCCCTATTTTTTTCTAGTGTCTCATTTTAGAAGTATGGAATAATTTTTCAATTCCCCGATGTAATTTTCACTAAATGTTTCTTTTTTCTTTTTGTCGCAGATGATATTCACTGATGTTTTCACGAAGCCAGACTCGTATGAACGTTTCATCGTATCAATTACGTAACTTTTTATTTATAGAGTTCGATTCGTAACGAACGCACCAATTTCAAACATCATAAGGAAGAATATTAAAATTCATTTATTTCGAAAACTATTTATTTATTTCACTTCGCCTAAACGACTACGAAGTTCAAAGCCTGCTCGCTGCAGTCCAAAACATTCATGTCGTGTGAAACGCTTGTAAAAATTAAACATAAAAAATTGGTCGGAAAAAATATGTCGGAGCATAAACACTGGTGCACGAACTGGATTAGTAATTCCCAGCTTCTTTGAAAATTTTGACACACTATTCTAAAAACTTTATGTTGGTGTCCGAGATAATCATACGTCGTCTGAATGCGGCAGAATCACGACCAACTGAAGCAATTTTACGCGTGCATAACTACCTGTTAAACCCATATCTGTTCGCATGATGACATTAAAAAAAAATCTTTGTAAGTGTGCTCAATTAAGTAGCATCAAACTTTTTCTTAACTCTCGTAGTTTCACGACGCATCGTTTTTAACGTGCTCTCAACAGTCTTTGAACAGCAGCAAAACCGTTTCCATTTCCAAGGCGATTCTGAATAGTGTTTAAAAGTAAAAACTGCCGGTGATATTCATACGAAAACTTCAGGCCCTCGGAGTGCCGTAATAAGCATTCGCACCAACAATGGGATATTTCTCCTCTAAAAAGAATAAGGCAGTAAAAATAATGGCTCAAGAAATCGCCACGGCCTTATGGAAATCGAGATGATCGGCATAGTTTTTGAACTTATCACTTTCTTTTCAAGGCTGGTCCACTTAAAACCGAGCCAAGGGAAGGGCATAATGCTGAAAAGAATGAAAACGAATGATTATTCCTGAATGACTAACAAAATTTTCATGGTGTGAAACTTTGAAGGGAAAATTAAAATAGCTGATGAGCGCACAACACGATCGATATGAATGGAAATTGAAAAACAGTTTCTACGATCGAATGCCGAACATTACTGTACAAAGATGTAGTACGATAAATACAACTTGAAATGGAACACCGCAACGAATTGAACGAGTGGTCAAACACAAACCGAGTGGCTAATGTTTGCTAATGCACCGATAGCTTAGGGTAATTACTGAAAACGCTTATACTTTTAAAACAAAAACACTATAACAGACACAGGCATGCTGTTTACGCAGGTAATATGGAATGTACATCCGCATTTACGACGGTTCGATGTGCATGCATAGAAGCTGACCTACATGATCACCTGAGCATGGAATCTAATATTTACTCTTTGAGGAGTAAGCTTCAACCGCAGTTTTGCGTTCGAGGAGCCGGCCGGCCTCTCAGAGAAGTGCTGCGTTGAACTTTATAAATGTGTACACAAGAGCAGTGCTACGAAATTGCACCTGAAATATTCATGCATCGTTTTTGATCTTTGTAAATGAAATGCAACTAGGAAAACAAAGAACTACCTCCTTAGGTATGTTGAGTGGTAATAAAATACTACCAGCATAGTAAAACTTGTTTTCGACATGTCCTCATCTTCAACGGGAAAAGCAGAAAACAACGCTTTTATCAACACGGAAATTAAATTTACTTCTGTGGCGAAAAAAAGACGAGTGGGAAATTTTGGAGCTACTAATTTCAAGTTTTTTAAGTCCATAAAATCCCTCGGATGAGCCGCGAAGCTCGGCCATGTAGGGCAATCTAAAAGACGCGCTTTTTAAAGTTTCTCTGCACGACCTCCTGATAAATGAATCGATCGTCTTGACAAAAAATACTGAAGAATGACTGCAGCTGGAGAGGGTTTCAAGAAATGCCAATTTTTATAGACACAAATGGAACTTTACAAAGTTCCGATCAAGTTCTTAGGAGCAGAACGACATCAAGCGTCGTCAGCAGCGTCATCATTTGTTGAACTTACGAGGGCACAAAAAATTGGAACCCAGAGACACCCTCTGACGAAATGCAGTACACATTCACCAATTTTTGCTAAATGTAAATTTCTACTCAACACTGTGTTAAAGTCTGAGACAGATTCGGAAACTATTTGAACACATTAAATTGAAGTTAGAGCAAAACATCGTCACGATTTGTAAGTCGAAGTTCGCGTATATTAAGTTTTACAAGCTTGCAGTTTGCGCATCTTGGACGCAACGTCACCTTGCACTTGAGCAAGGGGAGTAAAAAAGCTCTTTACGAGAGAAATTATAGCTTTGTTGCCAGAGCTCCCTACAAAGAGTTCAGGATCCCCGACTTTGTACTCATCTGACGCAGCACTTCGTAACCTAACGCTATTCCCCCAAATGAAATTGAATCTCGAGGGCCTCATTTGCACATTGTAGAGAAACAAAAAGAACTCATGCGGCATTTGATCGCTTTTGGAATGGTATCTTTGGCGGTGCCATGGAAGTCGAAAGGGGGTCATCAGATGAGAAATTATTTCAGAAAAATGCCGAAGGAATGTACACGTAATAAACTTTTATCAGGTCAAGTCTAAAAGTGTGAAAATTGTTTATTTCTTTTGAAATTTATCTCGGTCAGTGCACAGAGATTTTCGAATACTATAAAATCACAGATAACCTTATGTGAAGTGATAAAAATTTTCACGGAAAGCGTAGAAAAGAGTTTTTACATGATATTTTCTTCTACTATTACGATCATAACAATGCCTTGATTCCGAAAAGAAATCAAAATTATTCACTCCCTTGTTGAAGCAGCTCCAAGGCAAATAAAAACAAAGTCGAAAAACACGCGTCACAAATAAATGAGAACAAATTCAATCGAGGATGACCAAACAAATAAGCTGACGGAAACGAATAAGCAACGACAAATTTTCTGTTCAAGAAGTGAACGTAAGAATTTTATAATTAAAAAAAGAAGTCTCAAAATAAAACAAATCTCCTCATGAACATTACAAGCAAATAAACAGAATTAAAGTAAATAAAAATTGTAATAAATCTGTTCATAGAGGGATGCATCAATGTATCACATGCCTCAGTAAACGTAATAAGGAAGACATCCTCTCAAAATTTTCAAGGCAGCGAACTAAAATGGGCGAAGGAGATAAGGTTTAGCAGCAGCTCAGCGGATGGAATCTTTAGAGACTCAGCTCATTAAATGCTGATCGAACGTCCGTGTTGCCAATAAAATACTGAGCCTATGAAAGATAGGCTCCCAATATCGGCCCCTGCACCAGAAATACGGAACTCCGCTTGCAGGAAGTTTGGTTTGATAGCTCGGGTGTGGCGGGCGCTCCTGCGTGCCGTGCTCTCGCCAACCTGCAGGCAAGATGAGTTGTGAAATAAAGGCATTAAAATCAAGTGGTACAAAAGGCCGAATGCACTAGTTTGAAATAACTCTTGAAACTTCGGGAACAATAAATGATATTCTCGTCAAAGTAGGATACGCCATATCACTCAATAATGTTCACACTAGCATTTAACTTTAGTGTTTTTGTGGGTTATGCAATGACATTTGTTTATTCAAACATGTTTAGTACTCTGCTTAAGTCTTCATGTATACTTACTCATCATGAGCGCAAATACTCGTGAAGTAATCAATCTATGAGACGAAAAAATTAACTTTCAGTTGTGAATGGGATTTGTGGATGCAGAGCGATCAGAAATGTCGGAATACTTCCTCAGGAGTCGATTCAGGTGAGACAATTCGGACCTTACCATCCGCGAAGTGAGTGCTACTAGCACCTCAGCTTGTACCAGAGAGTGGGTCTAACCCACTAACGTAAAATTTCGAGAGCGTTAGTCTTGATAAACCTCTTTCTTAAACTTTTCTCTTTAGTGAATGAATGACCCTTTAAAAATACCAGTGTACAAGTATGTATAATAAACACTAGGCGTGTGAAAAAAAGTTAAAACAAAAAATATTCCAGCTTTTGAGAGCTGGTCTCCCCGTAATGTGATATTTGCTCAATTCACATCGTTAAATTTAGCGGACGATTCGAAAATAACAAATGTGCCGTTTGAACTGACCATTCTCCTATTATTATCGATATTTTAAGCGTGGTTAACTAAGAAAATGGAAACGATCAGCGCAAGTGCAACCAAAAGTAAAAAATGCATGGGTCATAATTTTCCCTTTGAAGAAACTAGCCGTTACTGAAGTAACTTGAATAGAAAATCCATACCTGTGAATAAAACTCGTGCACTAAACTGTGAAGTTGATATACGATGGATGTCTAAGTTTGTTGATAACTGTTGGTGCAAAGTGAACTTCATACAGACATATTTACGAAAATAGTTTAAGTTTCCAAGTTTCAAGTTTTTCCCAGCATGATAACAAGGCTCTCATGGCAATTAAAGTTTACTAGCGCAAGTGCTGTTAGTTAACTAAGGCGAGTCTCTCTGCAGGAGACGGAAGATAGGGAGAAAGTAAATACATCACAAAAACGTTTTATACCATCGCATCGCAGGTTTTTATTCCTTTTTACTGAATAGCGGCAGCAAGACGAGCACAGCTTAAGGGGACCACTGAACCAGGAGGGTAAATAACCTCTGTTAGTTAGTTAGTCTTAGTTTCTCAGTCTTTACTTAGAATGAGGGTAAAATATTTATAATTTGAAACAACACCCTTTGCATAAGTAAAATATTTTGATTCATTCCACTAAAAAAGACTTTGCATAAAGATTTGAATCTAGTAAAATTTATGCATGGTTTTTCCTTAACAGTTTCAAACGCGTATAAATTTTTGCTCCTGGAACAAAAGTATTGAGCAAATTGTCCTTCGCTGTCCGCTCATGTTGAAAGTCTTGGATTTCCTATGCGGTCATAAGGTTGAGTAATCAATCACCAACCCATTCGAGGCCAGCCGCATGAATTGTGCACTCGAAAATTTCGATACTGTATTTGTGCTATGGGCTCACGCCACACTGCATGCAGTGTGTGTGTACACTGTGTACTCCTGCAGAACCTCATTGCGTGACCAAACGCCGTACAGTGTTAGTGGAAAACGGCCTCGTTTTAGCGAAATAGTCTCTGCTGCCCCACTGATCTAGAATCTGCAATTTGAATTTATCGTTTTTTTGACGAAATTTATACTTTCTCTGCTCAGAATCTCTTATCTTGGTGTAAGAGATTTAAGTTTGTTTGCCCACCCTCTTCCCAAGAATGCATGCAAAATCTGTTCAAAATAATAATGTTCGTATCAATGTACGAAAATACGAGGGACGTACGAATACTGAACATTCTGTCGTCAATATAAAAAATTCTGCAATTTCATTTCCAAAAAGCTGTATGAGTCCATAAAAATTTCTATGAATAATATAGGGAGGAATTAGCTTCTAAGGATACCGAGGGTGTAAAAATCCACTGTCGTTTTAAAATATTCCAGGAATTTTCGATGATGCAACAGGCATCTGTGACGCGTGCATGGACGCGCTAATGCCCCTATTTCAGGACGTTCCCATGTTAGGACTCGGAAGGCAAATAATTAAGGGTGTCCCATTCCAGGGCAGTCGCTATCAGAGCTCCCTGCATCGGGAAAGCCCTAAGCTACTGCGCCTCCTTGAGCTGGGAAGCGCTGTGGGCAGAGGGAATTGACTGGAAGATCTTTGCGCTGTCATTCACTGCAATGCAAAACCCTCCTGTCCCGAGAGGATCGTTTCGCTATTGACCTACAGAGCTCCATAATGCACGCTGAATTTGCCATTTCAGAGTAATTCAAAATTTGAACATGGAATTTGAAATTCGAGTCAGTGCAAGTTGACGTATGGCCAGCATTCTGTTTCATGTTGAAGTGAAATGCAGCATACAGAATAGAATTATAGATTTTGATAGCATGCGTATTTATGCGATTAGAAATGCGGAATTGAAAATATGCAGAATAAAAATTTGTTCCTAAGATCTTTGTTGAAGAATTCAGTTTTCAATTTCAGCACACTATACAGAAAAACCAACACAAAGCAAGCAAAAGTTCTCATACTAGTTTTAGAATCATTTGAAAGGGCAAGGGCTTTTTCGGTGCCTTGTAGTTTTAATACTACCAAGTTGCCGACGACTGTGTAGTTTGCTGGTCAATCTGAGTGCAATTTAGCATGCCCAGCGTGAGCCGTTTAGCGTTCGAAATACTTGAACAGCAACGCTACTTTTGTTGCAGTCAAAGTCTACGATCAATGACGCAGCACTGATCCTTAATTACGAGTGCCGAGCGGGAAGAAAGTTTCCAAAGAGTCCTTGTAATCCCGATATAGAATTGATGTTACTCACCGAAAATAAATTCAAATTCAGTAAAGCAAGTGTACATCGAATTGATTTAGTGATAGCTTCTACAACGGAGTAAATACCTCAAAATAAGAAAAGGTATCTCTCTTCGCGCGTACAGGGTGAGGCAGAAACGACGGAAAATTCCGTCTCTGAGCGAAACAGACATTTATGATTCAGTACTACTGATGAAAATCATTTTCACGTGTTTTGATTTGAGTGCTAAATTGCGCGTTTCAGAATACGAATCAATGTAAATAAAAACATATAAATAAATGTAAAAATAAATTAAAATTGTCCTTTATTTCTATCCCATCGTGTTCTAAGTATTGCACTCACTTCTATGAAGCTGTAAAATTTATTATTATGATATCCACAGTTTTATTCCCAGGAAAGCAAAGCGAAACAAAAGATCAAATGTCCCATCATTAAAATAACATTTAAAACCAAATCGAAATTTCAGGACGGAAAATATTAAGCGCAACACGTGATCAATCGACTATAACAAATGACTGTCCAGCGAATGTGAGATGTTTTCAACTGTCGTTTGTATGTAATTTTCTTCTCAAGTTACAGTATTTTAGTTGGCAGCTTTGGGAGCGTTTTTCCATTAAGGGTATCATATTAAATTTGCGGAGTAATAAAGGGTTTTTCAGATCATATTGCCGGCTGGCGGTGTCCTTAAGACGCTTGTCATCAAAATGGACCGAGTTTGCGGACGGCCAACCGCAGTTCCAGTTCTCCGCATGACGGATGGTTTTCTTGCGGACTCCTTCTCCGCCGCGGCCGCTGCCGGCACATTTTGTGACGCCCTGCAAAACACTAACAGGAAAGTGATGCACACATGCCGCTCGCAGTGTGTTTATTTCAGCTGGCAGTGATGATAACCTGTGTATATTGTGCTATTGTGCTGTTGTGATGGTGAGGGTATGTATATTGTGCTGCTGTGATGGTGAGGGTTGTGATGGTGAAGGTATGTATATTGTACATCCATGATGGTGAATTGGGTATATTGTGCTCGTTATGATGTCCATAGTGAGAGTAACTGTGCTGGCTATAATGATGGGAAGGAGTACAGCTATATTTCTCTCTTACCTTGCACTAAATATAAAAAGTAAGAGGACGGCTGACGGAGCCGTTCTCGTTTAAGCCCGCACGAAACATGCACTGTCTAAAGATTTACATATTTTACGGGGAATTGTATTAGGGTTTCCACTCAGAAACAGATAGTCCCTCGATACACTGCCAGAGAAGGTACCACCGGCACGTTCTTCCTCAGCTCCCTCTTCCTCAAAGCTCAGCAAGCCTACGAAGCCATCGAAAAATTGGAAATTGTCGTTTTATTTCTGACAAAAGAAGTCCCTGCATGGAGAAGTTTGCTTTCAATGCAAAACAATGGTCCAAATCAGCAAATATTTGAGTGCAGTCTTTGTTGATGCGAATCGTCACGTGCGGAAAGTGACGAGTACTCTGAGCAAATACCAGAGCTGAGACTCCAAGTGCTTCTGGCGTGTTTTGTAGCACACGTACTGAACAAATTTATCATCAACACGCGACCCACAACTAACAAGATCAAATACTTCTTCGATTTACGACCCGCTTTAGGACAGGAAATTTGATCACGTGCTTCCTAAGGAAGAATTTGGGAATCCACTCACAAAGCAGAATTCGTTGCAGAATACTGAATTTTACGATTCGAGTTGGCAAAGAAGATTTAGGCAAATATTGGACGATTTCTGCAGTTGCCTCTTGAGTTACGGCGCAAGACAAGAACATCAGCCGCAAAGAGACAAATGTCCTAAATAAGGCGGAGAAAAGCGGCTTGTAGTTTAGAAGCCAACTCAAGAATCTTCAGGTTTCAAGAAAGAAAAAAATAAGAATCAATTTCTAACTGGAGTCGCTCAACACTCAACAGAGCCTGAGCTGAATGACAGTAGTTATAGGAAAACAAGTCGATGCGAGGTAGTTCGTGTTAGCAGACTTGCACTTAAGGTTTTGTCAGATGCTCAGTGGGGCTGAACAAACTGCGAGGTCATTCCTTTTTCTCATACATAGGGTGACAGGAAAAAAGAAGTACATAATTTCACTCTTACCAGAAAGTAGCAAACTAAACACTTCTGCCTCTATAAGTTTTGGTGGAAGAAAGTTTTTTAGTTTTAAGAAATATGGCGAAAGCGTTTAAGCCAATAAGTTCTAGATAGTTCCAGATCATGAAGCAGGATAATTTTTTGCTTACGTACGTATTTGTAGCACTTCATGCTCCATCGTGAAACGGCGCTGGCAACATGAACTGATTCAGGAACGCAGAAATGGCAAATCTGCATCTTGCTTCTGGTGCTGCTGATGGCAACGCCAGGCAGGCAGCCAGACTATATCAAGAGTGCTTTCCAAACCGTTACATGCCTGGTCATAGAATGTTTTCAAATTTATACCAAAGGCTACGTGACAACGGGAGTTTTGAAATAAACCGAAGAGATGCTGTCAAAGACGTTAGAGAGGAAGCTGTGCTAGACCATTTTCATTGTAATCCAAGAGCTAGCACGGGTGGACCTGCAGCAGCTATCGGATTACATTGGTGAGTTTGTAGTGTTTTGAATCAAAATCATTATCATCCATATCACTTCCAAAGAGTCCAAGCATTGAATCCTCGAGATTATGAGTGTCGAGTGCAATTTGCTGTGTGGCACCTTAAGAAAGAATAAGGAAGAGTACCATAATAATTGCAGATTCTCAACTTTTTGGAACTTGCGCTGTTTTCGGATGAAGCAACTTTTACCAGTTCTGGAGTATTCAATGTACATAATAGCCATGAATGGCAAACGAACGACCCTCATGCCGTGCGTGAACACGCGTACCAACAACGAGAGAGTAAATGTTTGGGCTGGTCTCTTGCATAGCTCCATCATTGTACCGTGCAATATGCCACGACCTCTCAAAGGGAGTTATCAGAAAGTTTTCTCTGAAGATGTAGTTCCCAAGCTACTCGAAAATGTGCCATTAGTTGTACGAAGAAGAATGTGGTTCCAGCATACTTTCATAATGTTGTCCGAATTCATCTCAATGTTTAATTTCTAATAAATGGATTGGTCGAAAAGGTCCTATTTTTTCGCCGCCGATATCTTTCGACATGATTCCACTCGAATTTTTTGGGG
Organism: Orchestia grillus; assembly: GCA_014899125.1. Taxonomy (NCBI): domain Eukaryota; kingdom Metazoa; phylum Arthropoda; class Malacostraca; order Amphipoda; family Talitridae; genus Orchestia; species Orchestia grillus. The sequence continues at coordinate 18,628 of VOMN01140861.1, forward strand.
GACACATGAAAAACCTTGTTTATTCAACACCTGCGGCATCAGAGGAGAATCTCGTGGCACGAATTGCAGTGGCTGCTGGCGATATTTCTAAAAGATTAGGTCTTTTCCACAATCTGGCAGTCCTCAAGTCGAAGATATCACAAGTACGTCGATGTGGGTAGGGGAAACTTTAAACAATTTTTGAAAAGTCAATGTATAAATAAATTATTTGTGGCAATTTTGTTTTCATATTTTCTCCTTTCAAACATTTAACAGCTAATGCTATAAAAAAGCAACTGTTTTTAGTAAAGTTTCATAGAGGCAAAGTTGTTTTGTTTACTACTTTCTGATGTATTTGAATTTTTGTACATCTTTTTTCCTAACACCGTATGCAATAAGACCATTCTCCACACAAATTAGTAGTAAATAACTGAAGAAGTTCAGAGAGAATGAAAGCTTGATTAAATCGGTTAATTTACCATTTAGGATCTATAGGCATTTAAGTACATCGTAACAAAATGAATTGAAGATTAAAATCCGTAGAGTAAAAGACAAATTAAGACTAAATGCGTAAGGGTAGGTAGGTAATTATCCGTGTAAAAGAAACAAACAATCGTCAATACACGTCGCGTAAGAACACTATGCCATAAGTCCGCAATAACAGGACCACGAACTGGCGCACACTGGAAGCCTTCGTAGCTCCGCAGCTCACCTCACATTAACACTTTAAGTGCGGTTCTCCACACAGGTAAAATTTCATGTTGGCAATTATTTCCGTTGCGGATGTAAAAATGAAGGATTTTGTTTTCACAAATTTGGTTAGGCTATTCATTTTCCTTCTAATCTAAACTAGCTTATTCAAATAATGAACACAAATTTCATGAACACTTACAAATTTGTATTCCTATGTGTTGGCCCTTTGGTTACGTTAGGTTAGGTTAGATGATCGCGTGACCACATATGGCCACGTCGCGCTTAAAGTGTTAATACCTGGAAGTAGTTCAAGTATCACGACCCAAGCCGCACTGATGTGCCCCCTTTCTTATGCAAGCCTTCTTTTAATTTTCCTCTCCAATTGAAGCACTCAGACCGGCGGATCGAACCCGGTGACTCCTAACTAGAAGGCAAGCACGCTGTCATTCACGCAATCAATTTTACACGCGCAAGTGTATGAGCTCAAATTGGAATAGACAAACGCTAAACAAACTTTAAGTTGAACTTGCTAAGTTAACATATTATAGTATTATTACCGGTTCTTGGAATTGTAGTTGCAATGCCATATACAAATACAATGTGTGCTACGCTCAGCTAATGCATCATTTTTCTGAGGCCAGAATGAGAGTGCAAATAGGCGAGTTTTCGTCATGTTTACACACCCGATGTGAATGTTCGCTCAAAATTTTTCTTGCACGCAGTAATGATTTAAAAAAAACAAACTATTACGTCTGTTTAGATTTGCTCGTATCACTTTACGTACGGATGTACGTGTCCGATTACATTAACCTACTGATCAAAATAAGGTGAAAACTCTCACGTTTTTCAGAAGATGCTCAGGAAAACAAATTTGTGAGTCAAATATTTCTCCAATGCGAAGCAAAGAATAAATTTTACGGATAGGACTATTTTAAGATGATCCAACATGAAGCTCTAGTTATTCATGGGCCTTAAAACTACTATTTTGTAAGCATTTAAACATTTTTTAAGCGATATTTACTCTTAACAGAACACTTCAAAGTTGGATATTATTGCCTCTATATATAAAGACACGGTTCTCTACAGAACTCTGCACCATGAAAGAAACGCTTGTGGTATATCTTTCAATAGTATGCAGATGATAGATGATCAAATCACGTAAGTCAAACTCAAGCTTTTCAAGAAATAGAAACACCTTGAGTGCAAGTATTTAGTCCACAATATGAGTTGAAATTTGCACGAAAATGCCATACACTTTATAATGTGCAATCGAAAACAAATATGATAGTCCTCTCAAAAATGACTGTATTCGACAACATAAAAAGAACAAATTACGCCCCTTCTCCTCTTATGAATTTTGAATTACCCTTCAGACATGAAATTAATTCAAGCACGCAATAGTAACGAATAATCTTCAAATGCACAGTCGTAGAATAAACGATACCAACGCAATGTTTAACAACGGTCCTTTCTCAAGGCTGACAGTCACTTGTCAAAAATGCCTACTGCCAGTAAATTTCGATTTTCAATATGATTTATTGCTTCTAAAAGCGCGCATCTGGTTGCGACAAGAGGAACTGGCCACAGTTGGCTCACGAGTTCTCGTAATTTTGCAATGCAAACAACTTCACAGGAAGGAAGCATTTATTTGGACGATATAACTGACACTCGAACTTACCGGCTAGACTGTTTAGTGAACACATTTCTTGGATACACCAACGCACAGTGCAAATGGGCGACTTCACACGCGCGTGCAGTTTCGCCGAAAATTCAGTGGCTATGAAACATGAACACTTCTGCACTATTTTTCAAGGACCAGGCAGAATCTTTCTCCGTTGAGAGACGAACTCTCGCATAGTGACGAAGGTGTTAAATACTGTCAGATTGCTCTCAAGTTGGGAGAATACTCAGTATTTCTTAAGAAAATTACCTTTTTATCATTAACAATTCACTAAGAAGCCATTTAACAGTAATAATCAACTCACAAAGAATTGCAGTCCCGCTAGACGTCAACGTAAATTCTTAAGTAGCACAACAAATTATCGGGCGCGGTGAACACTGATGAATGGGGAGCGAACGCTCGTGTGATGGCCACACTTTTAGTTTCATGATTTGTGTACTCAACCGAAGGTGAAGCCTCTTGAGAACTCGAACAAACATGTCTTCATCTGAACTATTTTCGAGCGTAATCATATTCTATAGTTAAATGCGATGCATTCGAGGGACGAATTTCAATTGTTTTCATTGTGTCGTGCATCGTTCACGGGATCTTCGGTTTCTTCAGAAGACGCGATGAGCTTTCTCATGCGATTCAAGTTTTCCTAATCGATCAAATCAACTATCATAGTTACGAGCGTGTGTGTGATCGTTCAACATCATTAAATTTTCTCACTAAATGCCACACTGAATTTGAATGTGTCATTCCTATGTGGATCTTGGAATACGTAAGTACCTTAACTAATCTTAAATGGCATTTAATTTCATGGCCGAACGAACGAACTGCCATGGCCGATCATTAAAGCAACGATTCACTAAACAGCATTTAACCCCCTGCATTTCAACGAACGAGTTCTGATATCTAACACAAACACTAGACTTTTTTATAATGCTGCTGCATTATTCACAAACCGGGAGCCAGGGCACTCGAATTGTCATTTTAAGATTTCTGTTGCACGCGTGGCTTCTTCACTACAGGTTTACTTACACAAAGAGAATTATATCACGGTCGTAAGCAAATTGCAAAACAAACGCACAACACTGCTACCATCATGCTGAATGTTGAGCGCCGTACATAACGTTACCTCCATTTACTCTTTAGGCAGAGATTATCTCACAACCAATCTGAAGGCCTTATTCCTCAGAAGATGCCAAGGATTTTTTGACCAAAGTACCGAACGGCACGCAGTAAAAAAAAGAGTGTTCAAACTATTCTCGTGAACGTCTTCGAATGCCGCTGATGACAGAATGATTCGCTCGTCAATAATTCCGTCTTTAGGCGACCGTCAAACCTCCACGAGAATTGCTTATATTTACGGTAGCCGAACAGCTTCAATTTCCGGCCGGGGCTAGAACATCAGATATTTATTAGCAGCAAAAGTGCCACAACAAAAGAGGCTTTAGTTAAAGGAAGATACACACGAGGGCTCCGTAGAGGTACTTTATGAGGTCGGAGGGGCGAGAGGATTAGGGCGATCAAATCGCCAGAGTGTTACGAAACCGCCATGGCATAAGAGACGAGAGCTAATGGAATTTGTTCGTAGCTCCATAGAGGTTTTTCCGTCCTGCACAATGAATTCATAACGCCTCTAATGTCGCGTGCGTTCTAAAGCTTTGCATAAGACTGCTCTGCGCATCAAACTAACACATGGCGAAATTTACTTGCCGGTGAGTAATAGATGAGCACGAACGTGTACTTGAATTTGAAAGCGAACTGAACTTGAAATGCAAAAAGCAAGAGCACGTCTTGTCTTGAAATTATGCCATAGCACCCAAGCCGTAAGTGTACGTACAAGCGAAGGGAAGTGAAGCAGACATAAAATATTACAGACGTCTTAACATAATTTTCCGCACTACCTGTAATTTTTGTATCGTGGTTAATTAAATACTGAATTTATTACCACAAATAAAGGGTGGCGCATAAATAACGCACCCTTTTAAAAAATTATTTTTTTAACCTCAATATACATACACTGGGTATCGGTAGACATGATACGACATGTAAGGGTGCGTTACTTATGCGCCACCCTGTATAAGCAGCAGGTAACCCAGAAAAAAGTATATCAATCGTTCTTTAATAACATGAAATACAATGAAATATCCTAACAACAATTGACTTTGGTTAAAAGTACAGCTGTTTAATTTACAGAACACGATACGACAGGAGACATAAACAGTTTCCCAGTTTTCTGCTCCTAAATTTCGAGAGAAAGTTACTTGTACGTTTTATTCTACACGTGACCTCAGCAAGTGAATTTTGCCCTTCTACAATTAACTTAGAAGTTCTAGGTATCTGTCGCTACACAATGTTAAATATCAGTGATTTTGGTTTATATACGAGAGCCCTCAACAGGCGCCCTACTATCAGTTAGTTCTAAGACCACGATGACTGGGATATTCCTCCGTCTTGGTCCTAGCTTTTCATTTCACCAGAGGCCTTTGGTGGCGCGGGTAGGTCGCTTTGGCTGTCACTGCACTGATGCGCACGAGTCCCTGGATCCTTTCATTGTGCGGACTTGGTAAGAGAAAATCTCGGTTATTCGGGGCTGCATTCGCAGTGCAGAAGGTATAACAGGTAGGGTTGGCTGCTAACGCTTGGGAGTTGCAGCGATGTAGCGATGTTATCAGGAAGAAGGCACTATTGAGCCTTCTGACCAGCTCGAAGCTCTCGTGAGATTGTTTTCCAGTGGATGAGTTCTTCCATGAAGCACAGGCGTGTGTCACTGTAGACTTCTTCAACCATCTTGCAGTTATTGAGCTTCAAACGTTATTGAAATTTCGTTCCTCTTCTTATCTATATCATTCTGCTGAATTTGAAATGGCTAGCATAGAGTTTTAGACTTTCCGTGGCCTAACAAAAAGAGTCACTGATTGTTTTCACGAATTAATTGTTACATGACCTCATGAATAACCTGAAAAAAGAGATGAATCCTATAATTAAGCCTGCTGAATACAACTTTCTTGAGTAGTTTTTTCAACAATAAAACTAACGATGCTCATAAGTAGATTAAGACGCACTGTAAGAGCTTTAATTTAATCTTAATCAGATTTTTCTGAATCTATAAATTTCTATCAAAGTATACGACAACTTTCGTTGCTCTTTTCAACCTGGACACGGAATGCTAGCTAGTCCCACACTTCAATAGCTTTTGCTCTCGTTTGTCCCTCTGAATGCATAAAACACTTAGGAAGTTGTCACTTCATGAAAATAATCGTACATTGTTTCAAATTCACGTGTTGATAACATCTTCGTTTTCGTTCCCAGTAATTAGACATTACTCGATTTTTGGTGGTGCGTGCGATCTCCAGCCTCTGGCCGCTCGCTGGGCGCTTTAGTGACACCTGCACTCACAAACGTGTTTTGCTTTCAGTTACTATCATTAGTGAGAGCTCTGTGAAAATCGTCAGTTCTTTGGCTTACTCGGTAAGTTTTTGCTGTTGGGCAGTTTGCTATAGCAATACCACTACATAACTTTATTCAGGTTCATTTCCAATACTTCTGCTCACCCAGTGTTGCAGTTTATGTTGGTAAGACTAGGCCATTCGACGTCTCTAATGCTTTGAGCTAACCTCGCTAAACGTAATTACTATTCCCAGCCTTAACGTTTTCGTTTATGTTTTTAGCCAAGCAGTCTATTCTCAGAAACTGTCAATAGAATCAAACAATTTCAACTTTCATTAATACTCATGTATTTTTGCTAATAAGCGTAAGATCGAATGTTTTCATTTTTGCATATGTTACAATAACAGTTATTATCAATACTAATAGACGTGCCCAGCCCAAAATTAACATCATTTGTCCCAGGAACAAATGATGTTAATTTTTAAATGCCCTCTTATTTACTGCAGAATCGCACATGGAATAATGTTATTTTGAGTATCACTGATATGGACTACCTTCTCTGACAGTTTCCCTGATTTGTTAGAAATACGGACCCGGAAATTTTCTATCCAAATCCTTAGGAGCGTAAGAAAGCGACTGGCAGACGGATCAAGCAAGCAAATAAGAAACACAGGGTCATTATTATATAGTGGGATTAATATTAACAATGAAATGTCTCTAACCAAGCATCTGTCTGGCTACGTACTTTTTCTTCCACCTTTGATGAAACGACGACTAATAAGCTCTTGATCATTTTAGAAACGAATTAAAACGAATTTTTCTCGTTTAACAATGATAATATCCGATCATTTTTATCATGTATCATAAACGATAGTCATCATTTTATAAATTTCACTGTTGAACGCTAGGTTGAATATTCATCAAAGGCTTATTCACATATCAATATCCAGAATTAAGTATCCATCAAACATGTTTGTAGATTTTTAAGTCTCGAGAATAATTGCTGTTGAACACATTTTTCAAACGATGCAATGGTAAGCTCTCAATTGTGGTACTTGAAAATTAGCATCGCTTGTTCTGAAACAACACTTCAAGGCTCTCACTCGGTTTAATGAATGATAATGAACTAAGGCTACTAGACCGTAGTACAACCAGGCTCGCGCGAGCTTCCCTTACATGTCGCACCCTCGACAATACGTTCTATCGTGTTAAGTCAATCATTGACCTCCCGACGCGGCTCTGTGTAAACGACTGTTCCAGGCAGAAGTGATCGACTCACAAATGGGCTATACGTTAGAGCTTGTGTACGAATATCGTACATCGTGAGAGTAGAAAGCGCAAACAGAACTTCATGCAGGCTGTTTACTAGTGTATGGGATTTTAGCATTCAATCCATAATAAAATTTATTCATTTCAACACAGTTAACATGCAGTACATGGTTGGCTTTATTACAACTGGCGCGTACGTGTGTGAAGGGAGAAATGTAAAGTTTAAGCTCCCTTTTTTAAGAAAAGCCTGCTCAAGTTCAATGGAAATCCATTGAGCTCCAGCTGGGGATAGAAGCAACATTGAACAATGAATTTAATTAAGTAACTGTAAAATTTACTTGTCACAAAACAATTTGAGTCTGTCAGTAAAGATAATACAGACAATTTTTTTCTTGTCAGGATTCTCGGAAATCTTTTCATGTTGCTAAAATACTTGAAATGAACGATTATTGTTGAGATGAAGCGGAGCGTCTACGCTACTTGATTTACATTCCCCTAGTTGATCGTGAAGAGATACTCCAGGGTGTGTGATGAATCGAAAATCTAAAGTAAATATTTATTAAATATAAATTAAACTATTTAAATGAATTAAATTTGACTGCTATGAATTTATACATTTGGATATGACCTGTACATTTGGATTGAATAATTTCGCTTACCAGCAACATCAGACTGGATTAAGTCTTTCATTTTTCTTCGAAAAGAAATTGAGTCGCCAGATAGTATATTCTTCATGTAAATTCTACCTTAACTATCAACGTCTGAAACGTAAATGCACAATGATTTCGTACGGTATAGATAAACTGAAAATATTATAAATGCTCCCTCTTTATCTAAAAAAACTCGCGCATCATCCCTGAAGCCGCGGTTCAATAAAATAAATGCTAGGGTGGATTCACTTTGTTTAATTTTCTAAAAGGTTTATTACAAGAAAAAGCTCGGAACCGAGTTGATGCTTCGGTTGTGGAAGCCACTGAGATATGCCGGCGGAGGCGGCAACCGACGGGTGCAAACTGTTACGTTAGGCAGGCTGGCAGTAGAAGTCTCTTGTATTGTATTGTGAATAAATAATCTATTTTTATGCGTAATTTTCCGCAATGGAACAGTATCTAGGCTGAATTATTTATTTGACTTCATTGTTTCTTACAGCATTGTCCTACTATTTACCGCTCCGTAAAATTAGCCTATTCTGAGTTGTTTTTTTCGGAAACCGTTCAGGCTTAGGGTTGTCGAGATGTCGAAGTGGTCGAAGTAATAAGGAAAGTTGAGCTTACATTGGCAGTTTTTGACATCTTTAACGAGTGTGTCTGAAACATGGTACATGTTACATGAGAGGAATAAGTTAAATTTTTTTGTCTTCTTCAATGACAGTTTGAAAAAAATCTCTGTTTGAATTCATCAGACGGCATTTGAACATCCTACTTACTTTTTCTCACAGAATTGTAAAAAGGCTGCGGCAGATGAAGGCATCAGCGCACGCTATTCGGACTCGCCGCAACACTCCGTTGGTGCGCCTTGTTTTGGAGTGTCGTGAACCTGCATGAGGTTAGAGAACACCGCAAAGGTATAAGGGCTTCCAACGCCAGGTTGGGAAGTATTAGACCGACATGGTCACCTCGTCAGTGACCCGAAACAAAGTAGGAGGCGCCCACCAATAGGAGCGAAGAGGACGAGCGCTTCAGGACGTCTCTGTACGGCAGCGACAAAGTTAGAGTGGATAGGAGGACAAGTTGTTGGAGCAAGGCTTCGGTTTCATGAAGCTGCGTGGAGCATTCTTGATGTACAGCGTGACTGCAAAGCTAGGAAATCCGAGTTATGCCAGAGCAGAGAAATAGTTAGAGCGGAAGGGGGTTCCTAGGGATTTGCAATGAAGTTACGGATGCAAATTGAATTATTTATACTAGAAAAAATACGTAGCCATAACTAGAGTTTGGATACTAATCAGTTTTGCTCAACTGTATTAAGTATCAAATAATGCATATTATTCAATTGTTTTGCAATTTGTTCGTATAATATCATTCTACAAAACACGCTTTCAATACAGTGCATGGCTGCGTGAATACTCAGCCGGAGCACAGGATGTTGGTGCAGCTACATGCTCGTTTGCTGAGAATTCGAACTTGTGATCTTGGTCGGTTTTACGAGCAGCATCGGTGACCTTACGATCCACAAGCTGTGTACCAATCTTCACCAGACGACCACGGAGCTTTCTCTGGCCTAGCATTTTGACTATGCTGTTCGCTGTTACAGGTGAGTAATCCGTTAGGCCAAGCTATCGCATTTCAGAGTGTGTGACGGCATGAAACTGATTTGGATGAAACATGAAGGGAATTCCTTCGTAGTAACTTCATGATTCTATAATTATCACGTTTCGATATATACTTTATTATATTTTCGTATTACTATAAATATTGTATTGTATTTAGTTTTTTGAAACATAATGGCTCTTCCAGAAACTCAATTTTGAAATTTAATTTTGTCGTGGTATTTTCATCGTATCTTGGGTACGCTTCAACATACTTAATGAATGACGTATACGTTCTTTATAATTATTTTTTACTTTTTTCTACCAGAAGATACTATTGATCTAACTAAGCCCATAGTTGAAAAAATAATTTCCTTTAACTTTTCGCATGAATTCAAGCTTATTCATAATGCTTTCGAACAGCCCCCAATCCCCAATATCATTAGAGCATAGAGGGAAGGCCCCAAAAGTGATAAGACAGTACGGTGGAAAAGTACGTTCAGACATTTCGTGGTTGTGATGAGAGCCTTGAAGGTGAAGGAGTTAGAGGGTGGCCCTGCGCTCCTGACGACGTACGTTGGAGAGGAATTGTTGAGTGAAATTCACGGCGCAGGGTCCCATCCCTGCTGGAGCCTTCATCCCATCTTCTGTTGGCATTGGTAGCTGTTGGGGAAACATTCTGACCAATCTTGAACTCATGCAAGAGAAGTATACAAATTCTTCTTTCTTCATGCTCAAAACCAAGGGCTTATTTGCTTTAACAATTATTTCCTGGAGAAAATGGGTAAAATATTATTACAGAGCCCAGATCAATTATTAAGCACGTTGAAACTTGCCTAAGATACGATGAAAATAAAATGATTAATTCAAATTTTAGATCAGAATTCTGGAATATGCCATCGTTTACGAACAACCCAAACATTTTCGAATTTCTGTTCGTTCTTTCTCTTCTTTCGTGTACACTGTAAAGAACGTTAATATATTATCTGCTTCCTACCAAACTTTGCGGTCAACTCCACGTCGAGGATTAATGTGATAACCAGGTTTGTAGATTCTTCTTGAATAAAAACGAAGAAATACACTTCCTGAGCATTTCTGTTTCTCGAAACTGTGCTACAATAGAACTTAGCGGTCTGATTCCTGAGAAGTATTCATTCTGAATTGCGCATCCGTCCAACATTATCGCCATAACACAAGCGATCGTAGACAAGGAAGGGATGATAGCAGCTCTAAATGTGATGACAATCCTAGCATAAAATTGAGTCGCTAAAGAGCAATACCGTGTAAGTCATGCATGCTTAAATTAAGGAATTGACGTCAAGCGGAACCACACATCGAACTCCTTTTACACTTCACTCAGTCTCGTCTCCCAAAATATGATTATAACTTTAAGGGCTGTTATTATTTTTGTTATTCATGTTTATATTTTATGAATATAGTGACAAAATTTGAAAGAATCAACAGGTCGCGCATAACAAGTACCAACTTAAGCGAGAAGAATCTTCAACCCTGTACGAGGGCGGCACAAAATTTTGAGAACGGTAGAAGTAGCACTACGATATATCTTTCAGAGAGCCCTTCTTTTACAAACTTTCTCACCAAACTTAAATCGATAGTTTGTTTTAAAGTAACAAAGCTCATTTATCCCATTCAAAAGTCATTTCTTTTCGGACTGCAAAGTACTTTAAATTAACTTAAGTTAATTAAGGTAAGTAAACAAATTGAGTCCGAAAAAAAGGCAAATTGTTGGAATCCAAAAGACTACCCCCGCGCGTCAGCTCGTCCTGCAGCTCAAGAAAGGCCAAAGCTGGACTAGTCGGAAGATATAACTTACTTCCACCAGTTTGCTAACCAACCCTAGTGATTTCTAACTATACCAGTCCAGATTCTTCTGAATGCTTTGTTTAAAAAAAAAGAGGTTTTCTAATAACGATTCTCACTGCGCTCAGGGCGAATTATTTTAGTGGAAAACGTGTCGGTCAGATGTTTATCTAACTCCAAGTACTTTAGCAGGCAGTTTCCCTAGGATTTTCCTCATCAGGGCGTTTGAACATCACTCGGTCTCTTTTTTTGGTATTGAGCTTTGAACTTCTTGCGGAAGTTCAATGCGCGTCTACCTTGAGATTTTCCCCTAATTTACAAATTTTATAATGGCTATGGATATTATTGTTCTCTTTGTGAGTACAAGAATTCAACTGTTCTCGACACCGATACTTCCCCAAGTTGATCATTTATTTCTTACACCCTGATTTATTATCTGAAGTGGGATATGACCGAAATACAAGGTAAATACACAAATCCGAAGTAATAATGAAATATCACTATGCATTTGGCACAAATGATTGAGTATTAGAACTCAAAGTTATATCGAGCTAAAATCGCGACTATTTCTACTATTTTGTCCCAGAGTATGCACGGTGTTTCATATCTCCTACCCCAGTCGGAAAGGCCCTGAAGCGAAGTTGTGCTCATCAACTCGGGCGTTTAAGTTGCTTGAGCGCCAATGAACTAGAATGCAGCGCAGACTACGTCCGCCAAGTTGAGAAATGCTGGCAAGAAAATCCGTCAATCGAAGACTTGAAAACAGAGAAGTTCTGCAAGCAGCCGCCAATTGATCGGTATTCAGGCAGGGTTTTGTGGAATGGGCGTTAGTTTTTTTTGTCTAAAGAGTGTTCATAACGCGGTCTGGTGCTTCATCTTTCGATGCTTCCTCTGGTATTAAATTAAACGATCCTTTTACTTTGTACTAAGCAGTAAGATAACATGATTGCGTGAAATCACTTACAGCGACCCTGTACAAATGAGTAGGTGCGTATGTTCTTGATTCGTTAGCTCAGTGAAGAAACTGAATGCAGAATCAGAACTGAAGACATAATGATTGAAAGGATAACCAAAACTGGGCAAAAAGTAAAGGCTGGATCGTACGTACCGTTATATCATAAAAAATTCTTAACATACACTTCATTCCATTTAACTTTTTTCACTACCGCAAGCCAATAAAGTTAGCCTTCAGCACACCAGTCAAATCATTTGATTCGAATTTGAAACCTATCTGACATATGAATCGATGAACCAACAACTGAAGTGCTCAAAAGTATTTAAAAGGGCTTGCCTGTTAAAAATAAACTATGAGAAAAGTTCCAACTAGAAAATAATAAAAATGATATTTATTTCTAGATTGATGTATGCAAGAATTCTCACGTGGATAATGGAAAATAAAAATATACGCATCAGAAGTTTGTAAGAGACTTTTAGTAGTATTCATCATAAGAACACGCATAACTGAGTTTTAAATTTATTGTAAAAATTAAGCCTCACATTGTCCGAAAGCTGGGTCAACAACCAGTTATTAATTAAAAAAATATGTCCCATGATATAAATGCACAAATTCAATTGCGTTGCCAGTTCTTCTTTTGAGTTATTCGAGTCATGAAACTACGTACCGCGTTCGCATATGAATTCTCAAAATATATATTGATGGAGTCGCAAGGTAATAGTACAGAACTATTATTGGTAGAATTTTAGGAAATTTCGCACGTTAAGTTAACAGAAGAAACAACGTTTAAAGATGCTACTTTACTAGTACTAGTTGCTGCTAGATGCTACTAGAAAAAATAAATCCGATGCCGAAGGCCCAGGTTTGCACTTGTCGGAAAAAATGCTAAACAAAACTACGTATAGTGACATACTTAGCTGCAACATCGAAGGCTTGAGTTCGTATCGCAAAAAACATAAAGTGAAAATGTTACGAGAAAGAGTATTTCTTGAAAATGCAGAAATTGTGGCTGTCGTAGAGACCTGTTTGGCCGATAAAGTACCGGACGCCCAGGTGGAAATGAAGGGATTTACCCTGCTTAGAGCAGATATATTATAGGGCACAAAGAAAGGTGGAGTCACCCTATTCGTCAAGAGTGAAATAGCATCCCGCACAGTCGTCTTCATAGCAAGCTCAAATGGGGCGATGAAACACTTGGTACTATACCTCAACCACCTGAGACTTGCCCTCGTCTTAGTCTACAGACCTCCCTCG
>VOMN01140862.1:0-28104 GCA_014899125.1 Orchestia grillus
TTTTTCATGACGTTACGAATACTTATTTGACCCACTGTAAGCCCCATCAAGCTATGATCCATCTCGAAAAGAAAAGGCTTACGTGGGATGTGCTCGGTATACTTCAGAATAAACCCCGTGGAAGGTCAAAAGTGTAGTTGGGTCCATAACAGCTGCGCAGATCAGTCAATAACAGATTCCACAATCAAAAGAATATTTGATTTGATATTCAATGATGGAAATTACGTTGACAAACAATGTAGTCACTGTTGTTTTAGTACCATATGCTATCATGTATTTTGTTTATGTTGTTTTCCTTTGTTGCCTCAAATACATTACATGTCGGTAAAAGAAACAAATTGTTTATTGACTCACAGATGATATTTTTAGCTCTTGTAATTAAGCGTGACACAATAGATAACAAAGCATAACACATTAATTGATGTATTTTGTATACATAACATCCATCGCATTGAAGATTTATGCGAAAATTGCCCTCAGTAGGAGCCTTCTTTGCCTTGAAGTTCGCTTCGATACTGTATCTAATACTATAAATATGCTGATAATCTAAGCTCACAGTAAAGCGCCACGCTTATTTTAGCCGTAAATTAAAGGAGTGAAATGGATTGAATATCTACTTATTTCATAACAACTTCTGAAGTATTCGTCCATTTCTTTACCAGTGTTTAGGTTAAATACCAGTACGTTACGTTTTAAAAACCCTCATTACTGCCGTGCAGATATTTCCGGGCATATTTCCACCAATGTCGGACCTGTACTTGCATCATATGAGCATGTTCCTCACTGATTGAGAGACTTCACAGTTTGTTCTTTTCAATATTCTAGCGAGCGGTATGACCAAGCATTTTACCATCAAGACTACTGACAACGTCTACGATCTTGGCATTTTTGTACTGACGGAGCTTTAGCAGCGATAGCGTCGAGCCTCCTGAGCAATTTGAAACTATTTGGATCCATGTTTTCTCAAATTCCACGCCGGCAAATTTAATGCCGCGTTCGCATTTCTTCCTTGGAAGTGATGCAGTTGGGCAGACAAGTTATTCTTCCTTTGTCTAATTAATTCCATTTGTTCTTTGTATTTTAAGTACGAGTACATTTGCAGGGAAATATCTTCAAAGCAAATTTCTTTTCTTATCAGGGCGTAGATTTAACTTCTAAGTTTTATCTTGGTCGCAGTGGCTAACGTGCTCAATGCGAGAAGTAAGATGTACACTGAAACTTATGATCAGCTTTACTAAGCATCAACTGAGTCTGTGCACGTGTGCACTTATGAGCTGTGTACGTAACACAGGCTCCCAAGTATAACTCCATGTTTGAAAATGTGGAGTAAGGGAGAGGCGAGGGAGGTGAGGAGCTGTATGAGCAGGGATTCTCACTGGCACACTCGTATATACATACTCGTTACCCATCCCAAGTGGAGGTAGAATTTGCATTTGCTAGCTACTTAATTTGTCTCGAAAAGTTTAAACATTACGACAGCTTACTTCTTCATCCAAGTCTTCGAATGAGAAAGAACAAATGCTTAATCGATTCTCGTGCCTCTCTTGAGTACATTTACTCTTCCCAGTCCTTTATGTGGAATTTAAACGCTAGGTGGCCTTTTCATGATGTACAGTACAGCGTCACACTAGCTGTCATTCTACTACCCTTCATATGTTTGTGCACCCTGCCCACCACTGACATGTGCGTCATTAAAATGCTAGGTTAGAGATCACGGTACATCTTAGTTGAGCAGCAAACCTCTGAATAAAAGTGTACCTCGAAATAAATCTTTATTTATATATAATTTAATTTCACAGCTTTGCTTCTCATCAACTCAATTTTTCGATGAAAACTTCATGCAGTGCGATCGAGGGCTAGTAGTTTGAACCGAGCGAAAATTTTCTGTTTGTGTGATTGGGATCGAAAATTGAATAATTAATAAATGATATAATCTCATGCCCTTGAATTGCAGCGTGCAACTGCCACCCAGTTGGAGCGGCAGGTCGGACCTGCAACCAGACTACAGGCCAGTGTACCTGCAAGGACGGGGTGACGGGCCAGTCGTGCAACAGGTGTGCCGCCGGCTACATCCAAAGCAGGTCCTCCATAGCACCCTGCATCAGTGAGTCCTGCCTCGAGGTCCAGCTATTCGTTCGTATCATTCCTTATATATGTCAGTAAGAATAATTAGAAAAAGGTAATTGGTACTTTTACCTTGTTCGTCTAGAATATTTGAGAGTTAAGCTGTGAACTTCCATAATTAGTTTCCATTAGTGATGGTTTGGATACGAGATGACATCAGCATGGATATAATTTACTTTGATAATGTACTCAACAGTTCACTCTCTTTCTTTGGACATTTATTTCTATTTTTTACCAATTCATCATACTTTTTAGTTGAAAACTAGTTACTGTTGTCAACTAGTGCAAAATTTAACTATTCAAAATTGTCACATTATCCAAGAGTGTAAAATGAAAAGCTACGATCCAGGGCGTTAATGAAATTAGTTCAAACAAATGCCAGCTTAACTCCCGCCGATCCGCTATTGTGAACCAATGTTCTGTCTGGAAGAAACATTTTACATTGTACGACAACATGGTTCCGATGACGTGAGTTCATGTGTAACCTCTTCTTACATTTCGATTCAAAATCGTGGTGGGACTGACAAGAAACGAATTAGCGAAGCCTGAAAATTCAGATTTTTCTGAACAGCGAAATAATGGTAGGATGGATTAAATGAAAACAAATTGAAGCAAGGGGAAAGATTGGAGAACTGCCAGCTAACCAGACGATTTATCAATAAATGCGATTATACCATATTGGATACTTGAATATAATAAAGCATAATATCCAGCTCTAGTTGGTAATAGTGGGAGCGAAACTCTCCGTATTCATAGAAGAAAAGGTTTGCAGAATATAGAAATTTTCTCTTGTCCTGAGTCGCAAACTTGACTGATTACAGACGGTGCTGCTATCATTCTTCTCCTGTGTACAGAAGAGAGCGTATTCTTTAGACGGCGCAGATCTCAAGAGAAATCTACGGAGAGTGCTAGCCTTTAGTCAAGTATCTCGCTGGAGGGTCTCCATCGCGCAAACAGGCTTCCTGATGAGAAAAATTTCTCGCAAAATTACGCTCGAGCTCTCTTTCATCTAATAAGCTTGCTTTCAGAACAGCCGGGTGTCAGTGTTGTGGTGAAATATTTCGTTTCCAATTTTCCATACCCGCTTTATTTGTGTTATTCAGGAAAACTGAACGCGAAATGTGATCCTCGTAGCTCGAGTTTTTCTACAACTCGTGTAAAAGATATTTTTGGTTCTCACATTCAAGATTTTATGAGGGATTTAATCACAATAACTTGCACTTTACAACTTATCACAGGAGAATTTTACGATTCTAGGTCAGAATCCCTGTTTTAGTAAGTGCTACTGTGGTTTGCTGGAGCGCCTTTACGCCTCTCAGGCAAGTCACAATTTATCTTTTTGGTTTCAATGAGCACAAGTTTCAGGCATAATACTGAAAACTTCTTCATGGTGTGACGGGCTCCAAAAGCTGACATACAGTGAGAATTTGGGAACAGCCAGTGAGCCAATAGTTGGACTGGGGCTGCCAGTGGAACAGCAGTTGGACTGGGGCTGCCAGTGGAACAGCAGNGGCTGCCAGTGAGCCAACAGTTGGACTGGGGCTGCCAGTGGGACGGCAGTTGGACTGAGGCTGCCAGTGGGACAGCAGTTGGACTGGGGCTGCCAGTGGGACGGCAGTTGGACTGGGGCTGCCAGTGGGACGGTAGTTGAACTGAGATTGAGCTTGATACAAAGCATCAATCAATAATTCACACTGCCAGCACGGTTATTCTATGCATTTGTAACAGTAACGTTTATTTTCAAATTAATTTAGCATTTCTAAATTTAGGTCTCAAAGAACACTCGCTTCTGGATATCACAATATCTATTAAAATATTTTGAGTAAAAGTAAAAAAATTTCAAACTTCACCCATTTCATCCATTCTATGGTGAAGTTAAACATGAGCCACAACAAGAAACTCTAAAAGCTTCACATGGTCTTACAAGATAATAATTTTTATCTCCATTTCAGAAATGCCGGACGCCTCTGCACCTGCGCAGCCCCCCAGCTCTGCAGGCACGGGTTCCCAGCACCCCCCTCCGTACGGGGTGCAGAGGGCCCCCTCCCCCCACTCGGACCCGGCCACTGCGCACTACTCCAACAACGACGTCAACGCCCGCCACGCCTACAACTACGCAGGTGAGTCTTCGAGTCCCAAATCTAAGTTTGACTTCGCTGCCGCTGTTAAAAATGAATAAAATTTGTTTGACCCGAAATATCAATTCGCGTCCAAAGTAAAATCAAGCAGTGATAACATTTCAAAAATAAGAAACGAATGTTTAAGCGATGGTTAATTAAGGCTTTGGAATAAATGTTTGATATGATTTGTGGGGAAAAGGAGCTGAAAAACTAGGGCTTGTAGAAAACTTACCTTTAAGAAAACAAATTTAGTTTTCTAGCCCGGATAAAGCTAGCCATTTCCACAGGTTGTGTCCCAATATGCACCACTTTCGTAAACTTATGTTGAAAGTTTATAGGCATTAATGTTCTCGCATTTTATAGGCTCTCAAGCTATTCAAATATGTGAAGCGAATGTACTGGATTAAATAAGCGAGTAACTAATTTTCTATCTCTTTTTCCAATATCGAACGTGTTATGATAATTACATGCATTTTTCTGCGTCCTGGAAAATACATTGGGATCATTTCTCCTCTGTAACGAGAGAAAAGCATCAATGAATTTTGCATTTCGTGGGAACTGACAAGAAGCATGTTGATCTGTTTTGCATATTGAAATGAATAAGCGAAGCCTGAAAATTCAGATTTTTCTGAACTACGAAATAATGGTAGGATGGAATAAATGAAAGTACTGCTGTTACACTCTTAATATGACAAGTATTTGTTGAAAAACTGTGAATGATTGTATTAACATCTTAATTAATTTGCTCAATGGATGCGAGGAGTAAATATAAATTAGTCGTTTTAATTTTAGAGTTTTCGAAGGTTTAATCATCTCGCATTCTTTGTACAATGAATTCGACCAGTCAATATGTAGTTACACGCAACAGAACTAAAGCCGCACGCGACCTACACATCGTACTCAACACTCGTTATATGGTGAAATATTACTTGGTATGACTTGTCACTACCCCACACGGGGCATAGGATAGGCAATTGGTTTAGGTTGAGTTGACTTGCCCATCGTCAGCAATGGGAACTGGCTTCTTCATGGGGACACTGTTAGGTTACCTCAGCTATAGGTGGGCCTTTCGGATTTCTATCTTTCGTGACCACAATACTTTATTTTCACTCGTTCTTCGCTGTCTCTTATTTGTCTTTTCTTCCTCTCCCCTATTTCTTCCTCTTCCTCTTTTTCTTCCTCTTCCTCTTTTTCTTCCTCTTCCTCTTTTTCTTCCTCTTCCTTTTTTTCTTCCTCTTCCTCTTTTTCTTCCTCTTCCTCTTTTTCTTCCTCTGTTCTCCTACGCATACTGTTTGTATGCGTAGAGGATCCAGTGTGGGAACGCACCATGTGCATAGATTTCCGGTTTTCTACACTCGATGCTAAATGGTCCCTTCCCTTTGCTCTCTTTTAGGCCACATTTTCGTGGATAGAGAGTTTTAAACCTCCTGATATTCGAATCTAATTTTGATTGTATGTATCCATAACGGCTCAGTATTCTTCAAAAGCTAATATTTCAATTTATGAAAAATCGAAAATTCAACTTGGAATTAGTTTATGTTTTACTTTTTTGTTGTAGTTTCATTTACGGTGTTTTAAAATATATATTTTTCGGTCACTGGTATTTTTTAAGCCAGTGCAGAATATCAACACTTGACACTCTTTTCTATAATTCAACTAAGCCATGACGATACTTAGCCTGTCTTCACTAAAGTAACAATATTACTAATAAAATTGTCGTAGCTATCGGCTCTTAAATCCATGCATCGTTGCCTAAAACATGATGCGCTCGCGAGCATACCTAGGGGCAAAAGTTGCGACTTTTTCAGGCCAAAATTACCTTTTCTTTAAAGAGTTGTTTTTCGCGTATTAATATGTCATACACATATAGCATGGATTTATTTATCAGTTGCTATAAAATTTAGTATAATTCATTAAGGCTGCATCTGTTCCACCGGTGAACTTCAAAATTATTCATGTTAGCCAGTGTACACCCATCAGCAGGATTTGAGTACAAAAATTGTTGAATTACAACATTAAACTATTTTAGTTTCCTATGCTAATCTACCAGTGTGTGCTTACGTCCGTGTACACTTGCCTATCTTCACATGCGGTACCTATATCTTTGCATACGTGTGCGTATACAAACTCGTATGTACGTTGGCGTCCAAAAGTAAGGAACAAAAAGGAAATCTACGATATTTTTGTAGTTAGTGTATGTAGCAAATTTTCTCATATTTTCACAGGTAATAAACAATCTGCATATTCCAACATTTCACATGTCTTCTGGTTGTACGAAAATAAACAGAGCAAATTTTGAATATGTAATGTTTTTGAAGTGTCCAAAACTTCCGAACAAGTTACAAGATATGCACCTTAATCTTCATTGATCAGGCTTATTGACAAAGTTCACTGATTCACAGTGTCTACAACCTAATCCTAAATCTCGTGTGAAAATGTTAGTAAATGTTTTATTAATATTTGGCGGATATGTTGTTAAATGAGGAAACTTCTGATGGGCTCTACCAGAACCTATCGATGATTCAATCTCTAAAAGTTGACATATGTTAAACTTTCTGCTCTCATTGTAGAGTCACTTTCACTCAAGCATAATTCTTAATTTGATTCGTACAATGAGGTATCCAGTAACGCAGTTATAATTTAAATTTTGATAATTATTGTTATAATTATTAGTATCACTACACCATACATACTAAGCGGCCACGTATCAAATTAGAAATCGTAAGAACAAGTCACCTTCTGATTTGCATGTTTCAGTTTAATATTCTTATGCAATATTATAAAAACAAATTCTCAACATAGGGTACATTAGCCTTATTCGGAATAAGAAATTGTTTCTTCTCGTGTATTACTATGAGATTTATAAACTGAGAGTGTTATCGCTATGAGAAGATTTGACCCTCCAGCAAACTTAATCATGACGTTTCAAACATGTCCTAAAACACTTCACAACCTTCATTGAATGTCGAATGTCAGTTCGTTGTTTGCCTTTTTGCATAAAAGTACGTCTGATTTTCATTCCTCTGGAATTAAATTCTCTTTTAGAATTGCCTTTCTATGTAAGAAATTAATTGCAAGCAAGGTGCAAGACAGCCATGCGTGTAAACTCCGAGATGTGTTCTCGTGTTGCAGTCGCTAACTCATCAGGTAATAATAGAACGTTATCTCTTATTGCTTTATTAATGTGATAAACTCCGAGATGTATTCTTCCCTCAAACTTCGATATGTATTCTTTCGAGATGTATTCTTCCCCCAAACTCCGAGATGTATTCTTCCCTCAAGCTTCGATATGTATTTTTTTCGAGATGTATTCTTCCCCAAAACTCCGAGATGTATTCTTCCCTCAAACTCAGAGATGTATTCACATACAGCAGTCGCTAACTCAGTTGCGTTCTCGTCACAGGTGATCAGGCAGGGTGCGGCAAGTGCAAAGTGGGCCGCAGGAGGATCACCGTTCAGAAATACTGCCGCCGAGACTACGGTAATACTCTTATGAAATTACTCGACCTTTGTGCCCTAACAGAGTGGTAGTAAGAGTCCAGTTCTTACTTGAAAATAATACGAGTAGCTTTAATTTTCTCGAGTAATTTTTAAACTGAACGTTAAAAGCCACGAGGAAATTGAGCTGTAGCCTACGCGGTGACGAATGGGTCTTTTGTATTCGTCCTTTGTAACTAAATTGGCAGAAAGGAATATTACTTCACGTATAATCAGTTTTTTCTATAGGTCTAACTCAGATTCCTTTCTGAGTATAAGTCCTGTTGTTGAAGTTCCCATTAACGAATAAGGTACATGAAATTCAATTAAATCTATTTATTTCGTAAAAATAGAAAACTGAGTAACTAAGATCACGATTGACATTTTCGTGAAAATCAAAGTTCTGTAAAATTTGACTTATTTCTATTGAATTTTGATACTTGTCACTACTTTCGTCTTACCTGTCATTGTTACTAGTCACTCGTTCTCATCGTAAAACCTTGTTATCAATTTTCTTCATTGTTGTCTGGAGTATACCGGGTAAGAATTTTCTGCCTCTAAACACCGTGTAAAGTTTAACGCTTACTTATTAACGCTCATCTTCTTCGCTGCTCAAAATTTTTCGTAGCCTGTTACCCTTCCTCCGTTTGTCGGTATTTCGTATGGGTTTCGCTGACTTTATTAGTCAGGCTTACCCTTACAAGAAATTTATCGTCAGCCTTGCTGACCCTACCCTCCCTTTTCCTGCTCTCATTCTGACCTGCCAGGTTAAAATAGATAACTGTCACTCCATGCATCATTTCCTTCGTGGCAGCCGTGCTCGGCTACGTCACCAACAGTGAGGTGGGGCCGGAGTACACCCGCTTCGACCTCCAGATCCGCAACGTGTTTAAGCGAAACCGCAGCGTCCGCGTACGGCGCGGAGTGGAACAGCTCTGGGTCAAGAACACGGACCTAGCCTGCAAGTGTCCTAAGCTCAAAATCGGCAGGTGCGTTGGCAACGTTTTCTCGGATTTTCCTTATGAGAGACGCAAAGAGGCCCAGTATCTATGAAATGTTTTCAGAAAATATAGGTCCCACCGCAGCAGAATAGACGAACACCCTGGCAATTAATTGGTACGTTCCCTACAAGGGATCAATTTTGATTGTGTGCTGTGGGCTTAGGATTCAAGTTTGTTTCATGTTGATAACTATACATTTGATGAGTAATTCATTAAGTTTTTTCGCCAGATCGATTATACTTGAGGAACATTAATTAGTTGTAGACTGTGGGAGGGAATAGGTATTTGTTTGAACGTAGAAACACTGATATCAACCTTAATATTCAGGACTCGATCGATTCCTGAATATTTTAGCCCTCGACCCTAAAAGCAATAAATGATTTAATTTGAAAGTATTTTGTAAAACATCAACTTTCAGTGATAAAAAGACAGATAGCTTTTGTAGAAATATTTATCGTACTAATCAGCAAAATATTATTCTTTCTCGTCGTGGGTCATCGGACTGGCAATAAGAAATAAGATCAGATAGGTTGGATTTACCTACCGAATGCAATTGGGACTGGTGACCCCTGGGAGACATTGTTAGGTTACCTCAGTCTTAGCTAAGCCTTCGAGACTTCAACATTTTGTGCCCACTTTGTGTCCGTCCATTCTTGTACCGTCTTCGCTGATTATTCTTTATCTTCCTTCATTAACTTGCTGCCTCTAAATGCAGGGAATCCGTATGGGAACACACGTGTGCATAGATTCCACGTTTTCTAAAGTCTTCACTAAATGATTCCTGGTTTTCGCTCTCATTGGTTCGTATTTTATGTCGTAGGGAGCTTTAAGCTAACTAATAATCTCATCTGTTATATTCTTTAATGTATTTCCAATTCACAGATTTGTTCCTGTAAGTATGAAAACAATTCTATAAAACATTTTCTGTTGTCTCCTCAAGTTGCATAAATTTTTAACCCAAAATTACTTGCGAAATCGAAGTATTTCATTCAACTTTTAAATGTTTTTACAAACGTTATTTAGAAGTGAAGTAAGTAGCTCATACTTGTGCAACAATTTTGACAACCGTTTATTTGAAATACGGTACCACTTACTGACCTTTAAGATACCTTTTCTTTAATTAAAGAAGAAACATTTTTTCTCACCAAATGTTTCTGAGCAGTGAGTACCTCATCTTGGGCAAGCAGAACGGCCGCGCCCCGAAGCCTGGGCTGCTGGTGAACCAGCGTAGCATTGTGCTCGAGTGGCGCAACTCGTGGACGCTGCGCATGCGCAGGCTGGACAAGAAGGCATCACAGGCCAAGTGCAGGGCTCGTTACTGAGGAAATGGTCTCTGGCCACGAAAATCTGCCGAGGCTGTAGCTGCCAATGACGTTCCGTACGGACACTCCAGTCAAGCTCGATTCTATTAGAATATCCATCACATTTCGAACAATAATTGGTTTAAATTCGAGAGGTTAATTTGATATCTACTCGAAGCAACGTTCGAAATGAATCCAAAGTGGAGCCAATGCGTCTGCATTAGTGCTCTTCAATTTCTACCCGAGAAAAGTGCGATCGAAATTCCGAAAAGTTCAGTGTCTCCCACAATCATTGAGCGCCTAAACAAGCCCCCAGTGTACACCTGGATGTCACTTCTCTTCTAATGTGATTTCCTTCTAAAAATAATCCATGCCAATGAAGAACTCTTGTCCCATGCTTACTTTGCAGAAGGAAAGCAGACGGTGCGCAGTTTCGGGGAGGCAAGTTTCCTTTTGGAAATCCAGTTCTAGAAGAAGCTAGAGATTTTTAATGCTTCCCGTGAAATACTTATGCTTCTGATTGTTAATTTATGGAAATTGGACGTTAACATCACTTGTCTCGTTAAAAAATAGTCACGGATCTGCCGCGTTATGAGGCATTTCCATGTTCCTTAATTAAAGGAAATAGTTTTCTGTCGCGTGGCACGTGCATCCGCATTTCCTCAGAGTGGGACACCTGTCTTAGGCTGAAATATTACATCCCTGGTATCAATGTTAGTCTAGAAAACTATCAAATGTTTATAATTGTGAAACCTTTCTTGCCACTATTTCAACCTCAAACTGGTGTGGAAATATTAAATGAAAATAACAGGACTAGTACAGGATGTATAAGGCAATAATCAGATGCCTTCCTAGTCAGACACTGTAGCCCAATTTAGGTCCAATCAGACTGAGTAAACTCCCGTCAATAGGTATTATGAGTTTTAAATGGCGCGACGGTTGAAATAAGGACAACTTTTCTCAATGCAATGCCTATCACCGAAAAATTATTACATCGGTACTATGATATTTGGCTGAAGTTAGTATGATTTCTTCTACCGTATTGTGAAAGATTGAAACATTTCCTCGTAGAAATAAGGAGGTTTCGTGCATCGTTTCCTTTTGAATTAAATTAATGTTTATAATTTAATTAGTCTACGCAAAATTAGAGGCCAATTTACATTTGAGGTTATGATAATTGGAAAAATGCCTTTTAATCTCGTTACATTTTTTAGTCGACATTTACAACCGTTGAAGTGAAAACAAATTTTTGTATTATTTAATTATCTTTTGGTGTTAAAAAGTATTACGTTTTAGGAGGTCAGAAATTCAGCCACCTTTTTCTTGCAAAGCACTCTCTATTTGCTTGCCATCGGTTGTAAATTCTGGTCAATCCTATGGATTCTCTAGAGAGCTTTTGACTCTTCGATGATGTTTTGGAAGCACCGAGAATATTTGCTTCTTTGTATGATAGTGCAACTTGTCGTAACCAAGGCTTGGAGTCTTTGACTGAGTAATGGTGTAAATATTTCGAATTTAAAGTTGATAGAAAATAGCTAAGATGTCTCGTTTCTCAGAGGCACTGACGTGATTGAATCTTTATGCTTACAAAATTGGTTCAGATTTCGTGACCTTAAAACTAAAACTCACTCCTTCCTTACTGATGTACTTCCCAGGCATGACTATTCCATCTGACCCTTCTAACTTATGCTATGTTTAACAATGTATTTCAATTGCCCCTCCAGGTTCAATTGTACTCGCGATACTCATTATCAATTACCAACCACGAACAAGGAACAGCAAAATTTCTTCCTGGCGGAAGAGTGATCGCGTTCGGACGTAATTGTCCTCGGACCTTTACAACTCGTTAGCTTTAATTTATATGGTAACTTCAATGATCTGTAAATAAGATTCTCATTTTTAATAGTTTTACACTTATAGAATTGTCGACTCCGACTCGAGCTCTTTGAACCTAATCAATTGTACGTCGCATTTGATGAAATAATAACTTCGGGATTTCACATCTCGAACTAGCGTGCACTATAGGGAGATAAAAATATTAAGAATACGGATAGAAATTGCCAACTTTTTCTGCAGTTAAAGAACATGTGTGGAGACGAATTTCGGTTATCTTTATAAGATCCTTTCTCACATTGTTATTCAGTATCATTCTACACTAATCTATGAACTAGCGACTAAGTTCTATGGCTTTAAGAGTCTCCGTAGTTAAGTCGTCCAGTCAAAGATGTTTCCGTCGTCTTGTAATAATAATAATGATAACTATTATAGTATTATGAATAGGCATAACATAGCTCTTGTACGCCTCCTTCTCTAGAGCTTTGTAGAGTAGTTTGTGCTCGGTAGTCTATTCGTTATGGCACCTAAACTATGCGAAAAGAACGCGAGTTCGTAGAATCAATTCGCTAACTCGGCTTCGTGCAAGAATCTCAGATTCATGCTCTTATTTTGAGTATTTCATGTAAATATGTAATTGCTTCATGTGTCTGCTGCAACCTCCCTGAAGTTTTAAGCTATCTCGAAATTATCAGGCTAAGACTTCATATTTAAGCAAAGTAAGTTTGAATAAAATTTTCTATGGGTCCGGCGCGAGATAAAACGTATCACTTTGGAACACACCGTAGAAGAGGCTTTTGGAATCGTCTTCAACTACAGAGGAAATTAACTTCATTGCCGATGTATTTCATTAAAAAGTTTGTTTTTTCACAAAATTTTTGTGACATTGTAGAAGTTCTACACATACCACAGTGATCAGATTCCATCGGAGCTAATTACCGAATTAATTCAAAGTTATGACAGGTATTTGTAGGTATTGATCACTGTATTTCGACAGGCATTCGTAAAATATTCAGAATATCTTTTCGTTAGCAGGATTGTAGTGTATTCTGGTGTCAGAGATTTTAAGTATTTTCATTTCTACACCATACTTGTTAAAATTTGCACACGAGTCTGATACAGTTCAGGAGTTTTATTCGAGGTGAACGGTAGTGTTTAATTTTTGCGTACGATAGAAGCATCGGTGCTCAACCAGATGCATGCAATGAAGAATTACAAAGGAACGTATACAAGGAGTTCAGCGTGAAAGACAAATTTTCCTTAGAAGGGGTTTTTACAAAGCTTAAGATCATTTTAACGCATGCACTGGTCTCCAAAAACCGGCTTGTTTTTAGCGACAGGTGCTGTGCTGGTTCTCTGGCCGCGCTCGCCGAATAACGCGAATAATGGGCCTAGAGAAATCCAGCGATCGGACACATGTGACACTAATTGTCTGTCGAGAAAGCAATCAGAGCCCATTCCCGTTTATCATCTGCATCAATGAATTCGATTTTGGAAAGACGAGTATACTCGTATGCGGTAATTTAGCAGACGACTTTAGAGTTTGCCAAAAATCGTTCGCTGTAGGACAATCCTGTTTTTCAAATGGTCTTTATCTGACTACTCTTGCACATCATGGTTTGATAAATGAATTACTTGTGAAAACTGAAATTTTAGGCGACAGCAAGTAACCTCTAGCATCGCGAGTGAGAGGATTAATCATTGAACTTGTGGAAAAGAGTTTAAAGCTTCATAACAAATATATCTTTGAGCTATAGTACATAACTATTGGTCTCTAAAGCGTCTGGCTAACTATTTCTACCACGTGCCAAGAAATTCGGACTTTTCACCCGGAAGGAGTTCGACCGTTCACCTGGGAGAAGGAGTTCGACCGTTCACCTGGGAGAAGGAGTTCGACCGTTCACCTGGAAGGAGTTCGACCGTTCACCTGGAAGAAGGAGTTCGACCGTTCACCTGGAAGGAGTCGGAAATCGAGAGAAGTTCGAAGAAACAATAAGGACCACTGACTCCTGAATTTATAACTTGAACTACGGAAGGGTCCCTCAGCAACTTGCCTTCCACGAGTACATGAGAGTCAAGGGCTATTTACACGGTCAGTTAATGTCTGAACCCAGTGTCGGAAGACGCCGAAATATGGGCTTCGAAATGCTAAATGGACACCAAATGCTAAATTTGAGACTACCTTTTATAAATCACGTTCCCAAGCACCACCGAAAACCACTACAGTATCGTTTTTCAGTTATTTTCATGAATAATGGAATCTCTGTTCATGTTCATTTATTTTTTGAAATGCAAATACTAAGGACTGCGAGCGATTTAATTT
Organism: Orchestia grillus; assembly: GCA_014899125.1. Lineage (NCBI taxonomy): Eukaryota > Metazoa > Arthropoda > Malacostraca > Amphipoda > Talitridae > Orchestia > Orchestia grillus. The sequence goes on from VOMN01140862.1 coordinate 14,180, forward strand.
GCTTGCACGCGCAAATAAAATTCTCTCTATTACCTCACCATGCTTCGCCTGCCCTGTTGTAGCACGGGCAGTAGCTTGACCTTCTCTAGCCTTCACAATTTATCAACAATGCGTTATTCTTGTGTACTGCTTCTCTGGGGACCTGAATTGCACCAGGGTAAGAAATAAAATAAATGTGAAGACAGAAGAACAGGATGAGCTATGAAGCGCAGCTCAGTGCGTCCCTACCACATGCACTGTAAACGTGTCGAGAGCGGATTTCGAAGCCTCTACCCGTAGCCCTTCTGTGTTCAGAGGTTATCTCCCTCGGGAAGCGCAATTATTTCCGAATGTACAAGTGTCTCAACATCCATAGCGATCTTTTGGAGACATTGAAACCTATTTCTCCGTTCAAAAAATTGCAGGCGATATATCATCAAAGCAACATGCAGCGCGTTCGTTTTAGTTAGAAGTCGCATGTATTTCCGGGAAGTCTGTTAGTCTCGTTTTTTACATCGTCGGAGGCGTGATTTAGTGAAACCAATATCTCGATGTCAAATGCTTTACATTCGATAATAAGTTTCGTTCTTGAATAACTGGTCTATGTTTGGGCAAGTGATAAGAAGGAGTTAGGCGGCTTGCTCCTCATGATTCAGTAACGCTTGGCAGGGTCGTCCCCAGTCTGACCTGGGGAGTCCATATTTGCAACCTGCTGGCGACCCTCATGCAAACGTGATCACAAACTTCTTCGCATGTGTTGGCGGTAAGAGGAAGGTTACGAGGAATCCCGTTCACTGGTACAGATTTCCTCACGATTGAGTGGTGACTTTGTACGGGAAATCAAGGAGCACAACTCCTAACGTATGCGTATTCAAATCGTTGTGTGTTCAACCGGAGCTCACGCTAGTGTGGCAGGCCCGGCGAGGGAGATCCAAAAAGGATAATTTCAACTGCAGAGCTCTAACATTACTGCCCTCAAAAGAAGCCAATTCAATTATTATCGGAGCGACGTGCAGAATGTGAACGAAGACGCTCGGAAAAAGAAACATGCCGGCGAGTTCCTCCGAAGAAAAGACTCGATATCGAAGAGTTCCTCACATGAGCGAAGAAGAAATATAACATCACTGATCGACTCCCAAACTAAAGGTGTAGCTACTGCGTACAGCTCTGCATCCCGCAAATCAAATGGACGCACTGTCGCTACCAGCCCGTCCACAAGAACTTTAGACTCCACATCTATGTGTAAAAATGCACTTCGCTCAATTCAGAGGAGTCGCTGGAATATTTTGCAACCACGATCCGTTTCATTTTCAAGTTTATCAAGTTAAAATATAAAATACCTTTCGGATACGCTTTTCTATTGCCAGGGTCGGTCACACGTGACGATCAAACCGGACTAAGTGCTTCACAGAAGTCCATAACCATCATTCGAGCACCTGTACAGGTGTCCAGCAGGTCTCCTCAGCACTCGCTGCCTGCAGGCTGTTCGTTCTTGAATGTTCTCATGCGCTGGCGGACGGGCTGGGAGCGGGCGTTTCGGGGGTTTGAAAAAAATTCGATATTAGCATATGCTGACCACTCATAGTGTATGCATTCAGAGTGCAGAAACGCATAAAAATGAATTAAAATAGAGATGTTCCTAAGTTACTTCATATTTATACTGTACAGAATAATAAGTTTTATTATTATTTTAGTATAATAAATACTATAATTGACGAACAATAAGAGGCTTTACACTTTCTCAGTTCCTTAAAATAAAGAAGCAGAATGTTACCCACAGGCTAATTATTTCAGACACAAACCCCAACCATGGCAGACACTCGGACATTTACCAACACCCTGACTAATTAAAACGAAAATGTGCATTTCATTTGATTCCGCCCGCGCACATTCTTCTGGTGCTCGAAACTCGAGAAATTTTCGTGAAACTGAGCATTTGGTTGTTGAGTGTTAGACGAAACACATCGCAAAGCGTCTCAATACATCACACGTCAACACGACCCGCACTGAGCGCATAGGACGACAAACAAGACGGCAGTTACGGGAATCATCTCCAACAAACGCACATTTGGAAGCGTTTGTGAAATACCAATCTGAATGTTTACATTTCGGGAAAGGCAACAGCCTTATTGTTTTGAGAATATTGTCAGCGTAATCTATTAACGATCACAGTGAGGTCGGACTCCAAAGAACATAAACAGAGCCTCAGGAAGAGGGGCAATACGGACAGACACTCACCCGTCTCGGCTGAAGAAGAAAATCGAAGATTACAAGTCCGTAGGCCGGGCCATCATGGTTTGACCTGAGCACTGGCGCTTTGAATCATCTGTATACAGTTCTTTAACAGGGCAGAAGATTTGGTTCACGCTTTCGCCGCCTCAAGTACAAGCAGTTAATGTTTGCAGTGGGGAAATATGTAGTAACTCATTTCGAAATCTGTTAATATCACAGAAGCTGTAACTCAGCAGCAACGTCAGCGGTTATCAAATCAGCAATTCCTGGCTAATTCATACCACTATTGGGATTCTAGCCATGAATAGTATAGCTTCTCAATTATTTCACGCTGCCTGTCTCTGTTAATATGACTAACATTTGAATTGTAAAACAGCGTCTTCTATACAATTACTAGAGCAAAGACTACTAGTGTCTGAAAATTTTTAGGTGTATTACAGATGTGATCCACCTGGCGAAAATCCAAAACGTTCTCGCTCGTGATTTAAATCGGTGAGCAGCGACTGTTAATCCTGCTTCAGCTTCCACTGCAAACCAGCTCTTAAAAAACTTCTCGTGCCCGTGAATCAATATGTAATGACGTCTGGACTAGAATAAACCCAGTAAGTTTCAGCAAAAAATTATTTTGTGAGAGGAAAATTTCAATTAATGATAAAGGAAAAGCTTAAGTGAAGGGCTTCGGAGGGGATCAGAAGTCAGTATGTTAGGGTTGTGCCAAAATTGCAGAAATGAGGCAAACTGGTGCACGATTTCTGCACGCAGAACAAGAACAGTCACTCATTGTATCGCGCTGCCATATCTTATATCCATTTATGTCGTCTGCACGCCTATATCTTGTGTAAATACATCGTACAACCTCGAAGTTTTTTTCTTTTTATCCAAGTTGCAAAGTAGGCATGTGCAAGGCGATGCAACAGGACATGTCCTCACAACAAACCTGACACAAATTATTATTATACGTCGGTGTGAAGCTCCCTAGCCACATGGAAGGCAATCTCAAGAGGACGAAGAAAATTGACCATTTTTTATGGACTATAGAGAACGGGAAATCTATGCACCATGTAAATAAGTACCATGATCAATTTTAGCGTAAGCAACTGCCTAACACTGCTCACGAAATCACTAAGCCCCTGTCAGGAATTACACAACACCATACGACTCCCACCCAAGGTATTAATGATACGCAAATGGACTGCAAATCATTATTTGCTACTCAGAACATTGAGGAACAACTACACTTCCAGTTTCCCTCGTTATGCTTCGCAGTCCTCGAGGAAAAAAGACTGGCACATCGTAAACATCACTACTCTATAAGGAGACAATACAAGTTTTAGCTTACTCCATTTAAAATACTTTAGAATACGCTCAATATAAAAATACTAAAGAGCAAACACAGCGAAACTCCCTTGACGAGCATAGCAGAAACAAGGAATACAAGCAAATGGAATAAAAATGAAGGCACAACACAATAAGTCTACCCTATACATGGAAGAGCAATTAGTAGATATTAGTTTAAACATTATTGCGATAAGGCCTTCTTCCTCACAATTACGAGAGAGAGGCAGACACAGAAGGCAACGCCCCCCTATTCACTTTCCACCTTTACAGGAGCTCTCTGTGCACCACTTCCAACACGCCAAGCCCCATCGAACACTTTTACCTATCTAAATGAGCAACAAGAATGACGAAAGTCCTCTTCAACAGCCATGTCAACCTGCAAGACGAGCGCTAACGGCAAGCATTCGACACTGAATTCGATACCTACGTGGAAAGTACTGCATTAGTAAAATAGTTACAATAGTGAAAATGTTACAGTAGTAAAATTACAATAACACAAGTGCATGTTATTCACAGAATCATAAACATGACAGAATTAGTCGAGAATATCGCTTTTATAATTCATTCATTTACTATTCCCACGTGGAGACAAACGAAACGGTAACAAAATAAAGGGCGAGTACTCACAGGAAAATTCGGATCACGAGGTGACCAGGGTATCCATGTGAATTTTTATATTGGCACAACACGTCAGTCGCTCGTTATGTGAGGCCTACAGCGTCCAACGTGAGATCCACCGCTCCAAACGTGAGATCCACCGCTCCAAACGTGAGACCCACCGCTCCAAACGTGAGATCCACCGCTCCAAACCAAAGATCGACTGTTCCGAACGTCGGGTCACAGATTCGAATAGTCAGATGTGATCTCGCTGAGCTCCACCGCTCTCCAGCAGAGGCAGGCGCTTCTAAGTGGTGGGTGCAGCCTTGCTTAGGACCCCGCATCAGGACAACGAGGGGCAGATCAAATGCTTCAACTCCACTGGGGGGAACCCAAGCTCACCATTGCAGGCGTTGCATGAGCTCACCACGCAGCTCACCACATTTTGGACGGCACCTTCTCACTTCGAATCTTCGTAATTTTCGATCTTTTTCTTCGTTTAGCTCAGCAGTGTCGGACCATGAGGCGGAGGCACTCAATAGATTCTCTCTTTCTATCCTTCAATGACTTCCTCCGCCTGCTCTAACAAAGTTACTAACTCAGAGGAAAAAGGGCACAGTAGGTGCATTTGACTCTCTGACTGCAGTGAAATCTTGTTCCAATTTTTACACTTTTCAATTGCATAAAGAACCAAGTGGCGTAGGCCCCGTGTGACACCAGCACAAGTCTCCACTGCTTGAAAAGATTTACTCCAAATATCTATAACCATAGTCTCGGTATAAATGCAATCGAGAAACAAATTACATGCATTCTGTACATGATATACATGGAGATGCGAAGTCTGTGTAATGTACAATTGGGGATTATAAATACTTCGTTTCTACGAATAATCATCGAAGATAGTAATGAAACATGAAAATTTAAGAGATATTTTGACAACGGCATGAACCAAGCGTTGACATCTTTGGACTTCATTAAGGTCACATAAAGTACACAATTATATAAAAAAGCATCACAGCCAATCATGAAAGAATGAAAGAAACTGCGACGCAGGAACCATGCATGAAGTCGTACAAAACACAAAAAAATGCTTACAAAATCTTTCGTATGAATAGATCCGACAATCGAAGATCAGCCTGGAAGACATCTTAAATTTAAGTTTCATCACAAGTAAAATTCGCCACTGAAGCAACACAAGTTGAAACTTCGTCACATTGTAGTTTGACAACACTCCTAAGAACACGAGAGCTGCTCCTACGGCAGCTATTTAGCACCCGACTGCAACGGATTAGATCAGATTACAGTCAGTGTGAAGGTCGCCACACCATCAAATGTGATCCAAAGAGATCGAAGAGAAGGGACCTTTCAGTATAGACTGTATGGAACGGGGAATACATGCATGAGGTGCGTTTCCACGAAATATCCCCGGTGCATAGAAACAGAAAGTTACGAATGAAGAGGAAGAAAAGACAAAGAAAAGACACCGAAGGCATGAAAATGGAAAGAAGCCTAGTGGGAACAAATAATAAAATGTCCAGAAGACCTACCTACAGTTGAGGTAACCTAACAGTGCCCCCCTGGGGACGCCACTCCAATTACATATGATAGACAACCCTAACTGGGGACCCTATATTGCTCATCCTAACCTAATGAGGGACCAAACTGCGGCTCTGTGCGCATCCGCTTCCTGCGCCACCTACCAAATTAGCAGCAGAGCTTGCAAGGAAAACTGACAACACTTGCTTGCTGGCACCTCGTGCAAGCATGAAGACTTGTAGAAGACAAACAAGGGTGCAGTGACAAGTTATTCACACACACGCACGTATTACCCAACTTTTTTTTAAATTTAATTGTGTGAGCTAAGAAGCGTTTTTTTTAGCTTAAAGAAATAAAGTATATAGCGTATACATATATTACCAAGAATAAAAAGAACCACTGGTACGATATTGGACCGTCTCAGGAGGCCGCTGCTAGCTTTTTGTACAAAGTTAGCTGGTCATATCGCAAAAAAAATAGACGGTAAAAGATTACACAGAGATCGAATACTCAATCCCCACATCAACTTGACCAGGAATGAACAAGAGTAAATTTATCAAGACAGTGATTAAAAATCAAAACTCGCAACAAACTCCTTCACGAAATTTTTTCGATTGCCAAGAACATCACGAAGGAACACCAATTCCCTAAAGCATGCTCTGAAAGAGCCAATTCCCCAACAAAGTATGCTCTAAAAGAGCCAATTCGCCAAGTATGCTCTATAAGAACCAATGTTCCAAAATATACTAAAAAAAACGCCAATTCGCTAAAGTATGCTCTAAAATAAATCAAATATTTTCAAATACATGCTTTGAAAAAATTCCACCTTCCCAAATACGTGGCCATGAATGGGAAGTACTCCAATTTTCATCAAAATGCTATCTGAATGATCACCAATTATTTCTCCAAAAACATGCTTTGAAAGAACGCTAATTCTTCAAAAATGCGTACTGAAGCGAGATCCAGTGATAGGAAACACATCTGCTATCAAATAAGAATCTGCTATCGAACAACACCCACCTGCTATCGAACAACACCCGCCTGCTATCGAACAACACCCGCCTGCTATCGAACAACACCCACCTGCTATCGAACAACACCCACCTGCTATCGGACAACACATCTGCTATCGAACAACACACATCTGCTATCGAACAACACCCATCAACTAACGAACAACACACATCTGCCATCGGACAACACACATCTGCTTTCGGACAACACACATCTGACTTCGGACAACACACATCTGACTTCGGACAACACACATCTGCTTTCGAACAACACATTCGTAAACAAACACCACGAGACCCAGAATCTCCAAGATATTTTGGAGAACAGTCCCTCAGGGCACAGAAATATGTCTGAAGTGCAATAATGTGTTCAGCAACTTGAATTAATCAAAGAGTGGTCTCAAAAAAAATCAAATGGGGTGAGAATTCGAAGTATAAACAGACAGATCGACGATACTCACAAGCGAGGTCAGTTGTAGGTACTGCAAGTTCTCAAACAAAAAGAAATATATAATAAAGAGGGTGACTCTGCCTACCAGTACACACAAACCGAAGCCACTGAGCTTAATGCAGCAAGTGTAGCTTATAAGGCTGCAAGTTTTTAGGGACACCACAGAAAAATTTCGATTCCCCAGATCAAACGCAGCATACCTCATTCTCGACCCGAAGCTCAGGCATTATTCCTAACCCACGCGAAAGAGCCAAGTCCCTAAGACAACATGCTAAACATTTCCCTTCAGCAAATTTTGCTAGCAATCATCATTATCACAAAGAATCGACAGAAAACGGAGGCCCAAATGAAAAAAAAACTCTGAATAACAATGCAGCAATACCTGAATACGGACGTGACTAGTTGGTACCTTATTGCTTATTCGATTGTTTAATTTGCACAAACACCGTATAAAAGATGGCAATCCGCGGCCCGAGTATAAGAGGCTAGCGAAGCTCTTCGGCTATTGAGAGCCCACGTCACCTCCGGACAGAAACCACAGCAAATTTTTAGCAGGAGGTCAAATGGTATGGACATCACCACCGTACATCGTAAAATAGATTATTCAATTCTAATAATCACTATGAGCCGCAGAACAGAATAATAATAACAAAATAAATAGTGCACAATCCCAAGAAAACAAGCGATGACCTTCGCAACGGTATTAAACACCTGAGATTAAAGCAGTGATAGTTGAGCAACTGAAAATTTGGGATACTTAGTAAAAGAAAAATAAATAGAGCAGAGAACGATCAGTGTACAGGGCCAAATACATGGTAAAGTTGACAATTCAAAATAAACTTATTCCATGTTAATATCACAGCAATAACATATATCACGTGCATGAAAATTCACTTGAGACCAACTCACTGACGTCACGCCCAACGCTTAAATCTTACGTAGTGTGCAAGTAGGAACACAGGGAGCATCTGAACCGTGAGGCTTACTCAAGTTGTCAACTCGAGTAGGCACTTCAATGGTAATTCAATTAATGTGAAGCCCGGTGTGAAACATTAGTAATTCAATTAAATGAGTTTCACACAGGAGCTCCTCATAAACCCTATTATAGTACAGGGTCACAGAAAAACGTGTTTGTAAAAAAATAACATTATATTAGGGGTTTAACCACCGTTGCCACATTTTACGTGATTCTAACATTGAAACTGCTTCATATACATAACTATGTTATTGTTGTTTACTTTTCAAGATTTACTTCATACAGGGTCGGTTTGTTGTGTAATGAATACGGAGGGATAAATCGTGTTTGTTTTATAAAATGATAATTTTGTACAGAATACAAATTTCGTAAATTAAGAGTGTCAAATTTCGGGCATGAAGTCAGAGGAGACACCTCTGCCGCCTCGCATGTCACGTGCAGGGGGTCACCTCAGACGCCGTTACTCTGGCGCTTCCACACAGTACTCAGAGCTCATCGTTACGTCTTTTTCCACACAATAAAATGGGCGGTTGTATCATCGTCGTTTGATGTAATAATTATACGAGCGGTGGTCTTGTTTCAATGTTCGCGTTATGTGTTTGATTGATTGTTGGATCCTGCCGCGGGGAGATTTGGAGTTAAGGTTTCCCACATTTTCTCTATATCATGGTAATTTATATATTTTATTATACATTTCAGTTACTGGGAAAAATTGTTGAGACGACCTCCTTCAGCTGTGGTTGTGGGGCCCAATAATTCTTCTATGGCATAGGGCTCAGGTCAAGAGTATCGGAGAGAGACGTTTATCCCTGTACGCCAGGCATTCTGTAGTGACGTGATCGATAGCAATGGGAACTATGCAGTCATTGCAGAATGGGGAATGTTCGATTTCCAGCGTATGGCCATGGGTTAATTTAGGGTGTCCTGGCCTAAGGTGCGCCAGGGTCGTCTTCCAAGATCTATTAGTTGATGTGACATTTGCTAAAGGAATTATATTTTCGCTTATTGCATAACATCATTTTGTAACGCTTCCCACCGTTGTGGCCACTGTTGAGTTACTACGGGTTTAACAGTCTTCGGTATCCGAGTGTGGTAGCGGCACATCGCTTACATCAAGACTTTGCGGAGCGTCACGAACTGCATAAAATATTTTTAATTTTAAGCGCTCACATCAAGACTTTGTGTAGCGTCAAGAGCTGCAGAAAATATTTATAATTTCAATAACCTAAAATACTTTGGTGTAGGAGAGTTGAGCGCAGCTACCATAAAACGTTAAGCCATCGCCCAACTCAAAGAACAGTCGTTCACTCCTTTTGACAATTTTAGAAGATAGCCAGACCGTGCGAACTCCATTTAACTTTCATTTTTAGCGCTCACATACGCACGGTAAAAATTTTTGACCTTAATAAATTATAAAAATGAAGGCAATTAAAATAACATGCACTATGTACTTTTCAGATACCAGTTGCTGGCATTGGACATGTCCACAGGGAAGTGGTCCAACTTCAGGTCCACGTACAATGAACACGAAAATCACAACACACCGTCCCTCCCCCCCTCCTTCGAAAGAAGCTCGTAGTGATATTCAGAGGTCGGAGCATCGTTCCCAACACAAGAAGAACTACGATCACTGCTCAGAGCACCCTTTTAAAAATAGTATAAATGAAATATGCATACGTTTATACGAATAATATTCTCCCACAAGATCCGAAATAATTCTGAGGCAGATCATCAAAAAAATAATTCGCAGGTATGAATGCAGAGCAAAGTTTCAAAACAAAATCTCTTACAAACAAGACCTTTACGACCACATATTCAATGAGAAACTATAGCCACTAAATCAAGTTCATCAATGACTGAAGATTTTATCAACTAAACTACATCAACAGCTACAGCGTTACAAGTTATCCAGTCATGGCGACATACCAATAAAAAGAACACAAAATCACAGCAACATCACAGTGAAGGAAAGTATTTATCTTAAGACTAGAAATTATCTACGCTAATGAATTTTGAGAATATCACATGCTCCATGGAATCCCACTCCAGTAGAAAGCAGAAAAATTGTTAAAAATAAAAACTATCCAAGCCTTAAATCCAGAAGCAATATTATCGCTATATTACAAATAAGCATTTCATCGAAGTCATATAATTCAGCAATAAATAAAGCAACAGAAGACCATTAGTATAAAACATAATGCCACATCTCAAAAGCAATTATCATCACGGTTAGGGAGACCGAATATTTCGCACCTCATCGCACTCATTTTAGGACCGCCCATGCCACTTCGCCAGGCCATCGAGACGCTTTCAGTAAAACCAAACCTTGAGCGCAACCCTCGATCACGATAAGAATTGGAGAGGAATTGGTATACGTACCTGAGAATTTGGGTACGGGAATTTTCTCCTAATTCTTTCAGATGCGGGTACAAAACAAATAAACACACGAAGGATATTGTGAGGATGGGGCTCCTCAATTAGCAATCACGACGTAACTAGATACCTGGATCATTACGCTCAACGCGCACTAACACTTAGAAGAAGGGAGTCACGGCCAGCTCACGAGAGAGGAAGAAGAACTGCGTGTCACCTGACTTGATAATCCATCCACCAGAAAAATATCCCTGAACCCTCAAAGTATAAATTACATTCGAAAAAGTTATAAAAGAACTGAGAATGTTATTCAGTCATCAATTCCACGACGAGAGGCAAAATAAACTACATTACATGTAGTCTAAAATGTTCAGCGCTTGAGAATAAAGCTCATGGTTAAACGAGAAATTCATCTAGTTAACGAAATAGACAAACTTCTTGCATATAATATAACGGGCAGATTAGAAGATGCTGAAATAAATTGTGATTTTCAGAAGCAATACCAAGAAATTTTCTCACTTGGCAAATGGAGGGTCCAACGTTAAATACAAATCATGAGTCATCATTTGTGAGCAGTAAATTTCTACTGAATTATTGATATTGAGAGCTCCAAAAGTTAACTGAGCTGTATACATTGATTGAACTGTAAATCTGGAAAGAGAAGTGAAAATCTTAAGTTCAAGAATGGACACTTGCATAAGTTAACCAACTGATGAGTGTGAGCCAAATGCGTCTCGAATGTTCTTCGTTTTTATTACTTTTAATACCTAGCATTTGCAACGAAAGGCACGTCATGAAGGGTTCGATCCGAACGAACAATACCACGAATCAAAACAAACAACAAAGCGGCAACAACCAACTTGCGTCTCGCAAATACATATAATCGGTCACGAAACCTTCAATCAAGTCTAGGAAATTAACTCAAGAAACACCCGCTACGAAACGTCCAATCTGTGGGCTCGAACAGTCTTCAAAACGTACTCAATACGACATTTAATCTAAGGATTCTAACAATCTTGAAAAACGTACCCTAAGAGACGCGTGACAGAGATCACTTGACCACAGAGAGTGGGTACTCCTGGGAACAAACAATGCATGGCGTCCATGAACAACACAACCACGCGCGAACACGAGTGTCCAGGCCTTAGAATCATTAATTGCATCCTCACTACGATCACAGGGCGCCTCGAGCCCGACAAGGCGACTACGACTGCAAGCAAGAATGAGATTCACAGACGACAGCTAAATACGTAGCTACTGCAGCAAAGTTCGCGAAGAAGAGGGTTAAAATCGGAGCACGTTAGCACGCAAATGGCAACTGAGAAACAGATGAAACTACTTTCTCCGGTCACAAAACGTAAAAAAAAGAGCAGGGGTAAAGGAGCAACTACTGACGAGATCTTCCCTCAATAGCAACGACGACCTGGCACAGAAGGTTACGGCACTCTGATAAAAAAACAAGAGAGCCTGATCGTGACATGTATCGTAGCTCACAAATAAAATGATAAAACTTTTCGTTTTATATCAGGACTTGAGCAGGACAAAAATTTTTTTTAGATTTGGCCCAAGCTTTTGCTGTGGATTTGCTCTAACTGTCATCAAGGAACGAAATCTATTTTCGAATACAACACGAGGTTACATCGGGTGTCTGTGCAACAGAACGTCAATTCAAGATATTAAAATCTTCAAGTAAAAAGGAAACGTTTTGTCTCGCTGAAGTCCTAATACGAAACGAAAATGTAACCTTCAAGACGTCTACTATCCTCCTTATTAATAGAAAAACTAAATATCTAATACTACTTCCTCATTGGCATCATTAGTGGACTAGAAACACAGCTGGGTAATGTTACACGCCCCATCACTCGGCTTTACAAGACGCCATCAAAACTGATGTCAGTACATAAATAAATTATAAGATAAAGCTGTTATTGAAACGTAAAAGACTAAATAGCGGATGAGTGAGCGATAATCAATTCAAAGGCAAGTGAGAAGCTGAAATTGATCGAAAAGTTCGCAACGCAAAACGTTCACGAGAATCCAACAATTCAGGAATGCAACAAACGCAAAAACATGATACATGGACAATTCCAATGGCAATCACTCACCACACGTGGCATTTCCTTATGATGCAAAAGAACACGGACCAGATCACTACTTATGATATTACCAACCTAATATAATTACGAGGTCAAGCTAGCATGTACGGCCTACAAGCTTCTGTATTAAAACAAGAGGGAGTTGATGATTGCCTTCCGCCACTAGAGTGAGCTGACGACACCACGGCGCTGAGGAGGTAGTTGAGGCAGTGCTATGGCGGCATGAAAGCGCTGCTGTTAGCAAGCGAGCTGGAGATGGAGTCGGCCGACTGGTAATGAGAAGGAGGGCTCGTGATGCTCTGCTGCGCGAGCGAGAGCGTCGAGTCCGCGCACTTGTATCGGGGAGGTGAGGCTTCCATGTGAGAACTACCAGTGGTGTTCACAGTCAAGAGCGAGCCAGCGACGCTGCGGTAGGCGGGAGATGGCGGAGTTGTCGAGTCCGTGATGCTCGTCTGCTGGATCATGTCAGGCCTCAGGCTCGCCACGGGAGAGGTGGGTGACGCAAGGAACGCAGGGGGCAACGTACTGCGAGGTGTGTCGTAATCCGCGCTGCTGCATGCGGACGCTACGCTGTGGCGCAAACCTGCTATCGGTTTGATGTCTATGAAAGAAGGGGGAACCTGTTGTGACAGTTGCTGATGCATCACTGGCTCGTTGTTGTGTTGCTGGGACGGAGCCGAGATCCTTCCAGGAGCTACAGTGTCATCATTGTCATCACTCGTTTGCTTGCCCGACTGCTCGCGTGCTGACGGCTGCTGGGATGGGACGTGAGGCGGAGGAGAAGATGTCGTCGAGTCCGTGGTGCTGTGACGCCCGGACAGGGGAGTGGACGACTCAGACGCACTAACAATAGAAGACTTTTTCTTACCTCCACATCGAGTCAACAGCGACGAATACTTTAGTGGAGGAGAAACCGACGAGCAGAAGGACGGCTTCTTCGACTCCTTGGCAGTGGAACCTTTGCGTACCTGGAGATCAACAAGGCCCAGACGCTGGAGGTTAGAGATGGAGTCTGCAATGACGGAGGCAGTGCAGCGTTGGTAGCCTCCGCTCGTCAGCATGACTAGGGGCACGCGGCGCTGCTGCCTCACCATCTGCCACACGATCTCGTCCCGTAGAATCACTCCCTGAGCAACCATCAAAATATCAACACACAAGAATCTCCGTTGCAGCATCGGCAGAACAGAGCAACAGGAGATGCTAGAGAGCAGCCCAGCGGTGCTCAAGCAATGCACCGCCCCACTTTCATACACCTCACAGAAAAACTTAAAGACTAAATTCAACAAACAGCGAAATTAAGTAGTAGTAGTAGTAGTAGTAGTAGTAGTAGTAGT
>VOMN01140875.1:0-11158 GCA_014899125.1 Orchestia grillus
GTCTGTGAGCCTGGCGGGAGCACTTTCCCCTGAATAAAATTTGCGGTGAATCCAAATGGGACGCTAATTATGTTTGTTTGTTGTCCTGAATGACCTTCGGACACGCCAATCCCGCATCGCTTGATGTATTCCGCCTCAATCATCGACACTCATTGTCAAGCCAACAGATTTTATTGCGATGGTTATATTCCCCAAATTAGGGACGCTCAATACACTGCAAGATGGAACAAACGAAGAGGATTCGGTAATATTATTAGTCATTACAAGCTAATAAAAAAATTGGGCACAAAAAAAAAATTGCGCAAAGGCTGGTAGAAACATTTCACACTTTCACTTAGTGTATTTGTTAAAATCCTAGCGCTTTCGCGTGTACACTCAACTCATCTTCGGTAGAAACTAAAACCAGAGAACAATGAAATCTAGATACTATTCCTATACACCTAAAATATGACATAAGAAAAAAGCAAACCACATGCAGTGGTAATCAAAAGCAGCGCCGTTCGGTAGCCCCCTGTGTATTGAGTGGTGTACAAACAGTCGTGGTCATTCAGTGACGGATGGAACACATGGATCAATATGTTTTCAATATGTTTTCAAGTTTTCTGAGGCCTGTAGTTGTAGTGGATGCTATAACTTCAAAATTCACTTCCAACATCGGGTGCTCGGGTACCATAGCATGGTCTATAGTCCTACTATGTAGACGTGAAGCTGTTTGTTTACCAGTTCGAGAGGATATTCCTTCATGTTCAGAAACGCGCGTCTGCAGGCGACGCTTGGTCTGCCCACAATAGGTGGTGGTGGTGCTCTGGCCACTACTGAATATCTTGAATATCTTGAAAATGTTTGGGCCCCTATGCCCAGGCCACACTGGGGTGCCGCCGGCTTGTGTGCATGGTGCTCTCGAATACACACCATGCACACTCTCGAATACAAACAAACTACACTGCTTCGCTAAAAGCTCGGAACGCGATCCCTAACAAAGAATAAGTTACCAATAGTTAGGTAATTGTGGAAAGACAATCTCACTGTAATTTGCTGTTAGAAGACTTTCATTAGGGTGTGAATTTTCTGTTTTATAACTTTATTTGTGTAATGCCGAATGTAAGGTGTTGAACAGTGAGTTATTTTTTTCTGAAGAGTGGGAAAATGGTCGGTTTCACAAAGTTTTGCGTCAAGGTAATTCTAATTCAAGGCAATTTGCATCAAGATAATTAGTTACTTGTAGAGGTACAATAAAATACTTCACCTCAACAAATCTAGAGAGAATTTGAATGTTTCATTTGTTTAACTCAGAGTAAAATAAGGACTAAGATTTTAATTGAATCGTTTCGTGTTTTACATCTTTATCACATCAAATCGTAAAACATCGCGAGACTCATTTTCTCACCAAGGACCGAAACCCGATAGCGCAGAGGAAGAGTTAATCTCAGACATCGAAATGAACTGCAACGCATCGAAGTGCTTCAGAAAATTCGTCGAGTTGGAGCCGCTACAAGCGTGAGTTCAAATTTTAGAGGCGGTGAAGTTTGGTGGCGGCAAAGAGAAGAGGCAAGTGTGATCTGGCAAATCCGACGAGTTTAGGTCCTATGCATACAAAGCTGAGTTTTTGCCTCTAACACTCTGATGGGAGGCACAAATAGCCTGATTGGGCCAGTGAATAGCCTAGCGGGAAAACCTCTGGCAGGTGATAACAGTCCTGAGACTCTTCCTCGCTAAAACACTCCCTAAATATATTTTGGTTTCGAGTACAAAGTGCACCAAATGGTTGGGCTTATTTTCGGTACAGTGATTTCCTTCGGAAAACTCGCGGATTGTTGCAATGCGTTCTCTGAATTCGAGCAAATGCTTACACTCGAGGTCCTTTGGTGGAGCAAGCAGCTTCTTTTCTGTGGGAGAACAATTTTTAAAGTTGTGATGCAGAGCAGTCTAAACAATTTTCTTTTCGGCGTTTTCACTGAGCTTTCAGTTGAAGATAACCGCAGCTCTAATACTCAAGCCTCTTATAACTTCCCTCTCAATGGCGGTGGTGTCTGTGCTCAAGCGTGTTACGTACACTCTTGTTTTCGTGAAATTGTAGTTTACAATCTGGTCAAGTACGTCTAAAGGACCATTTTAAACGCAGGGATTGCAAAAAAATGAAATTATGTTAAAAATCAAGCATATCCACCAAAATTTGAGCATTTTTCCCATCCTTGCAATGAATGACTTTCATTTCTTCAATCAATGTTTTTCACACATAGACATCTTCATCCTAGTAGATAGGTAGATGTGATTGCGCTGTTGGAGTTCAATAACATTAAATACTGCTAAAAGGATTCAAATTAATGCCTAAATCTGAGTGCGCTGTTGAATTTGAATTACATTTAATACTCCTCGAATGATTCAAATTTCTCCATTCCCTGTTAATGGGAACGCTCTCATGTCGTACAAGAAGGGAAGATCGCCGGCAATATCTCAACAGTTGCCAGAGAAATGAAAATGCGAACAAAAAACTATTGTGTGGCCAGATCAAATATCCTTATAATCCTTCGACCGTTGAGAAAAGAGGATGTTAGTTTTTGGTAGCCGGCTTTTTACTTGTTTTTGTTTTTAGTTCGCTATAAGATGCAAGGCTTTGTGTCGAGGTGTGATGTTGCTCGTTGTGGACATGTTTCGAGTCCAGTTAATCTCGCTCTAACAAGACTACACTCAGCGTTAAATAACCAAGTGAAGGCAATTAAGATAAGTCAGTGACGGCGACCAAACCTGCTCCTCAGCACTCCAATAAAAATGCCACAGAAAATGCGAATTAAAATACAAGCAAAATTGATCGCTTCTAGCTCAGGAATAATGCTCTATAAACTTTGAATTTTACTGCTTAGCGTGTAACGGAAATCTGGACGATCAGTCAATGGGCTTTTCTAAGATAAGTTCAACACTCGGGGCTGTCGACTCTGCAAGCCGCTGTCGAGCGAGTTGCTCCAGTCAACTTTCGCTCGAGAATTAGAACTGCTTGATGATGACAGCTGTCGAAGACAAGTTTCCGCCAACAGTTATTTCCAATAGAAAGAAGTTCGCCAAACAGATGTCTCTTCAATTAGCTGCCAAGATGAAGGAACAGATACATCGAGTTTTAATTATGAAAGTCATGTCCTCAGTCCACTGCTTTAGGACGTTCCCTTCAAAAGACGGAACTTCACAACCATGATACAAAATTTTATGCGGTTAATATGAAGTTTTTTCGTGGCATTGATTCTACTTCCATTTTTTCATGAATTATAAGTTTGTGACATGAGGAAAAATCATCCGTATTTTCAATGTAATACAGAAATCGTACGAGAGTTCAGGGTGATAATTCGAACATGGAAAGGAACAGATGACGGACGGCAGACACCTGCATAATTCTCACTTGTTTTCTTAAGCAAATTAAAGAACTTAGTGCGGATACGTCGAACGCATGAAAATATATGAGAAGCAAAACACTATCCTGCGTAGTTAATTGGTTCTTTATCAAGTTGCATGTATATTGTCGAAGCATTAAAAAGATACAAAGCATTCTCACCTCATGAATGTTTTAGACGTCCACATGTAAATAAAGAGGGATCATAAATTAGATCTTAATCAGCCACGATAACGACCGGCGCTCAGTAGCTCTGCAGCAGCGACTGCATCCTGGGAAGATCCGTGTACTCGAATGGCTTAATATTCGAGGTATGCAAAGACTGACTCTTAATTATGACCAACTTATAAGTGAAGGTGTTTTGGCTTAACGCCGAGTCTATTCGGATATGGTGATGAGCGGGGATGATGCTTGTGCTCCGGCAGGAGTGTGTGCACGGCAGGAGTGTGTGCACGGCAGGAGAGTGTGCACGGCAGGAGAGTGTGCACGGCAGGAGANCAGGAGTGTGTGCACGGCAGGAGTGTGTGCACGGCAGGAGTGTGTGTCTGCTGAGTTCTGCTGCCAGGGGCTTTACGACTTCGCACGTAATTCTACTCGTTAAACTAAAACAAAGATTTAATTTAACATTAGGTCTCATGTCTTCGGAATAGTTACCTTGACATTTTATGCTGTTTGAAAAATGAATTATTATCGAAGTTCACTATTGGGCCTGAGAACGCATTTTCTTTTGACTGCGCCGCTTTTCCGGTCTTTAAAATGGTATAATGCAATGGGAAAAGAAACAATGGAGTCTTCACGAAAATCTGCTAATTACTGATCCTTAAAGCATACGAGATCCTTTCAACTGTTTCAATCTCAACCTCAGCGTTGCACAGTGCTGTACTGTATTGCACATTTAAATGTTCTGCTGTACGGAATAAGAAACTGATGTTGAGAAAATAAAATGTGATGATGAACTCATCGCTGAGATTCAAGTACTCGAAACGTTCAGGTGGAATCTTGAAGGAGATAAAGGCCTCGTGTGAGTGTGACGTTTCTAACTCCTACACCGCGTTGGATCAGATGGCAGCGTTGGTAGCAACACGGAGACAGCCTCTGTCCTCCAACGCACGAGCATCTGATATCGGGCAAACTCGGCTCAGAAATCTCTCAGAGAAAGCCAGGCTTGGGAACCACTGAGCATCGAGTATGTGTGTGTTCATTCACAGCTGGAATTTATCTGATAATTGTAGCCATCCTTATTTTAATAAAATTCGTTAAGGTACACACGAGAATCCGTACCACGCCCGTGAATGTACCACGGTAAGTTTCACCGTTCAATGTTTAATATTTTACTGATGAACAAATTTTCTAACTTTCACTAGCTACCTAAAATGAATATAACTCTTTTCTAACTTTCCTACAGTATTATTTTCAATTTTTTGCAATATTCGAAATAATAAATAATCCTTGATACTGCCACTGAGATGAAATTATTCTGAAAACAAACCTGTTCTAAGAGAAACGTGATATTAAAATGGCTGATAAGATTTTCCCATAAAATGCACATCAATTTATTCTGAATTTAATAGTGGAGTATTAAAACTGGTTTTCACTCGTGTTCTTCGTATCTGAAGAAGTGCCTGTATTATTAGCTAAGTTATTCTACGTTCATTTTGAAGCAATCTTTAAAATGTTCGGGACTAGGCTTCTATCAGGAATATTTACTAAGTTTGGATGCTTATGGAACGGAATTGGGTTTCCCTAATGTTCAATTCAAGATAAGGAAATTCTTGGTCACTAACTTTTATGCATCGCTTTAAATGTTCATAGATTTTTAATCGAAAAAAAAATTATTCATCGGAGGCTTTAATAATTCCACTCTCGTACAGATATTTTCTCTTCATTTTTTACCTCGAAACCGGTTAATAATGAATCTTTAAAAGTCTTCAATTTCAAAGTGATAATTGGATTATTTGTAATATATCACGAACGTTGCAAGCCCCAATCCTTGCTGCAGAAGGCGTCCAATAAATGTCCGAGATGTTGACTGAGAATTTTATACGGCATGACCTTCTCGGCGCAAGTGCCGTAAAATGGCATTTTTCAAGGCGTTGTTTATACCCGTGCTTGAATATATGTTCAGGTGGGCCTCCCCGGTGTATATGAAGTCAATGGCGTAAATTGTAGGAGCTACTGTGCAAATATTTGCATCCCGCGCGCTCAGAGGCCGAGTCTCTTACAAATTTATGATGTGGCTATGCAAACACTCGCAGTAGTTTAGCACTAAAGTAAATAAGTCACTCGCTGTTTTAATTACTCGCTTATAAATATTGACCCCAGCGTTAGGTGTTGCTCTCTATCCTAACTTACGAACAGCAATCGCGAAGTGCGCGAAATTACAACGAAATATACTCTCGCTAGAACTTGATGGTTCTTCTTTGAGTGGCAATGTTAGATCGGCTTCAATGTTAGATTAAAATTCACGGTGTAGAGAAAGAGAGTTTTCACAGTTTCATCGTTCGAATCGAATCGTTCATTAAGTGCTTGTAAAATGCCGTGAAATTTCCTTTCAACGTTAACAACGACCATCAATTTGCACGCTTGATTTTTGTTTAGTTAATATTTCAAAGTAAATGAAGATCTATGGAGCGATTAATTTGCGAAAATGAGTAATATTTACGTTGCAGACGGCAACCTTTTGACAAATATCTGCCGGAACTCAATTGAGAAGCGGGGCCAACACGGCACATGGTCTGTGTTGGGGGATCAAAATGGTCTCCAATTTGCAAATAAGAACGATAAGTAACCAAAGCACATCACTGTTGTTCTATGCATTAAAACAACATTTATTAGCATCAAAGTTCATAAACATTAAATGTCCTTTTCTAAACATTGACGGAAATTCCATGGTAAGGAAAAAATCATTTCTTCACAGTCATAGCAGGGCAACCTTTTTTTCTGACACCTGGTACATCAATTGGTTTTTGATAACCCGCGGAAATTTCAGAATTCCAGTTGAGGAAATTCACAAAGACAGTGTCAGGCAAGAAGCGCTTTCCAGGATGAAAGAAGTGTATAGAAGTGTACATTGAAAGAAGTGTATGGTAGTGTATATTGAAAGAAGTGTCTAGAAGTGTATACTGAAAGAAGTGTATAGAAGTGTATATTGAAAGAAGTGTACAGAGGGAGCTCGTAGCCAACAGACGAAGGGTCACACGAGCTCCACTTGCTACCGCGGGACTTGAGTGTCCGCGTTGAGCTGTCACTCAATATCACAGGTCCAATACCGGTCCGAGGAGCAGTCAATGGACTGCTGGGCCGGACACTTGAGTGACGTCGGCCGTCAGGCAATAATTTCACGGACCTCACGGTGAAGTTTAGCGAGCGCTCCAAACGAGAACTCGAGTGTAGCAGTTTCTCTTTATCGATCGCTATAATGATTAGCTCCTCCTCAAATCAAATCAGTCTGTCAGTGGCCTTGACAGGAGCTTCGGCCGAGACTGACGGCTACCTGCCGGACTGCTTTTCAAACGGAGACATTGATAGATGCGTTGTCGGGCGCCGCTGCAGTGGACCGAAAGGGAACTGGAGAGATGGAGGGCACCAGAGAGGGCTATGGAACGGGGTACCTGTAGAAAGCCTTTAGATGTGGGTCTTCGACTCAAGCGAAGAAGCCAGGGATGAAAATAACGAAAGGATGGAAGAACACCTAAGAACAAATGAGACTTGATTGTATAGTAATAATGTTTCTCGAATAGATCTCGTGGCTGGAAACATCTCGTTTCTATGAAACGTTGCAAACAGAGCCTTTAAGCGTATGCAACACTCATTTTTAGCAGAAAATTCTGAAAATGAAAGGATAACACATATGTAATGCACAACAGTTCAATACAATTTTCTTGAAATATGACAAAAGAATATACTCTGAAATCATTGCGATAAATTAGAATTCTGTACAAGTATTTGAAGTGGTGCCGAGCAGCCATGATCATTGATCGACCGATTGTGCTTATGAATTAAAATACTTTCTAGTGTTCTTAGATCTGTGGTGGTGGACGATGCTATCAGTTTGAAGTTGGCTTTGAGTATGGGACGGTTTGTTTCTGTAGCGTGATTTCTAATATTACTTTTAGGTGGTGAAACTAGAGGCTTTTCAGTGTGATAGGAGATCCCCCTATGCTCAGCAACGCGTGTGTGCAGAACACGTTGAATCTCTCCACAGCAGGTGGCACCACACCGGCCACACGAGCACCAATGTACAGGGTGGCGCATAAGTAACGCACCCTTTTATAAAATTAATAAAGAAAAAAGTATGCACTGGGTATCGGTAGACATGATACGACATGTAAATAAACTTTAAGAGTTCCTCTATTGTTTGCAGTTATTCAATTCTCTTTACCTTTCATACTTTTTTCTTTATTAATTTTTTAAAAGGGTGCGTTACTTATGCGTCACCGTGTACATCGTTGCTGCCCATTAGAGTAATGATATGATCCATTTCCCGGAAAAACTGCCAATAATCAGGTTGTTGTGAAAAATGGTTTTGATTGTAGTGTGAGGGTAATTTTCGTTAATTTTACTTTTCATTCTTCGCTTGATCTTCAGGTTTATCTCTGGTCTTATGTATGGAACTGTACAGAAAATTAGTTTCTTAAATGCTACGGCATATTCCAGTTGAGCACTAAATACAAGGTCAAGGTATTTCTTGAAACAGGCTTCAATTATATGCGATGGAAATAGGGTAATACTGAAAGTTTTCCCGCTGGAAGTCCACTTCGGGAGTAAATGTACTCCAATTGAAACACATTTTGAAATTTTTAAATTTAAGCTGTGGATTTCTGAGTTCAATATTTGTCGTATATCAAAAACATCGTATTCAATATTTGTGCTTTTATAAAATTTTCTACAGAAGATGAATATTGTATACGCTCGAAAGATCCAGAGTTTATTAAACTTTGCTGAAATAAGATATTTCTCATCGCCTCAATAACGTCCATTGATTTTATTATTCACATTCGTCACTTATTCCAAGTTAAATCTTCTTCCTACTTCAAGACCCGCATTTAGGGTCGTGTGAGAAAATAAGGAAATCATGAAAGAAAGGGAAAATAAGGAGGGGGAAGAGGAGAGGAAAATAAGAAAGAAAGGAAGGCATGAAGGAGAGGAAAAATATGGAGGGGGAGAAGAAGAGAAAAAATAAGAAGGGCATGAAGGAGAGGAAAAAAAAGGAATCATGAAAGAGAGGAGAAATAAGGAGGTCATCAAGGAGAAGACAAATAATGAGAGCTTGAAAGAGAGGAAAAAAGAATCTGCCCGAGAAACGTACACTTAAAGGCAATTCGCACGATCAGTCAAAATGTCTGAAGACGGTATCGAGAGACACCTAAACATGGGCATCGAATGGTCGCTTTGCTCTATATTCTGGAGTGGGATCGGAAGTCAAAGGACTGCTCAGCTATGGTCTCCCGACGCTGTTTTTAGGACAGTGCTGTTATTTACAGGAACCGATCTAGCGCTCCACGCATGGTACAATTATATGTAGATAGCAAGTAGATGTAGCCTGCTGGACACGACTTCTTACAGATGACCGATGCATCAAAAGGAATCAAAGAAGACGCAATTAAGTTAGGTTCTGAATCGAATGAACAACCTGAAAGAGGACTAAACGGAATTACAACGAAATAATTGAAGGGGCTAGTGTAGTTGAACTAGCCTTATCTGCGGCCCTTTGTTCTTCAACCTAAAGTTTGAGAGCGAGGCAGCTGCTCAAACATTTGTGCTGTAAAAACTGTTAAGGCTTCAGGCGGCGCTGATCATCGAGACAAATCGACCGACTGGCGTACGTGTAGAACGGAATGACCGCCTTAGATATATGTAAAGGCTGCTAAGGAACTATTGTATTAGTGAATAGAAAACGGGGTAGAAGACAAGGCCCTGACGATCACGGCAGTGTAAAAGAAAAGAAAAACTCAATTAACTCGTTTGCGTCTTAGAAAGAAGGGAAGGATATAACACCACCGCAAGAAGTTCACGAAAAAAATTCAAAAATATATGTTGGGAACTTTTACATCATAGCTTGATTTCACGAACATGTATCAAGAGAGAGCGCTTTATACATGCAATCAAGGAATATTCCTGTACAGCAAAGCTTCTTTCTCCAAGTGCGTGGAAGTCGCGCATTGTTGGTCAATTGAGAGAATTATTTATAAGAATTCGAGGAGTAAAACTTTTACCTCACCCGTCATAACCCGCATCAAGACTTGTTACCATGCACTTTAGCTTTCCAGCTTTTCCAGCAGCATGACCGTTTGTTGAACGTCCAAAAATCGATCACACCTGTTGTGAATCACGCGGAAAAGTCGTATATAACTTCACTTATCGTCGACAATTGTCGATAAATAATTGATTTTGTGTCGTACGTCAGGTTTTACGGCCCAAATTTTTGTCAATATGTTCGTTTTGTATTTCTTTAGTTAACGAATGACTGTACGATGGCCGGAATGATGCACGGCAGACAGGAACACGGATGTCGCAGTCGCTTGCCGCACAGCTCAGCCGCGGCGCTCGACTGCAGACCACCGTGAACACGTACTTCGTCAGTACTTCAAATAGTATTTGGCACGTACTTCGTCAGTACTTCAAATAGTATTTGGCACGTACTTCGTCAGTACTTCAAATAGTATTTGGCACGTACTTCGTTAGTACTTCAAATAGTATTTGGCACGTACTTCGTCAGTACTTCAAATAGTATTTGGTTCTGTTTTTTGTCCATTTCGTAACATCTGAACAGAACTAAAAACTGGACGCTACTTGGTTGGATTTGCATAGGCGTTACCATGAATGAATGAATAGGGCTTCAGTTATTCATTCAATGGAGGCTGACCAAAGATTTTAATGGAGAAAGTGTTTCGAATTATGATTACTTCGTTATCAATGTCTTGAAACTCAAAGTTGTGACACAGACTCTGAATTCGCTTCGTATTCGTATACCGAAACAGAGCATAAATGGAACAATGATCTGATTCCCTGCTGAGAATATACTTCTGCTGCCTGTGAAGATTTTCTTTGTCAGGCACTCCAATCAATTATTTAATTATCACTATCACACGCTTTCCACGCTTCAATTTTAGAACATTCACATTATCTCACTACAGTTATTCGAAAAGTCTCAAATGCCTGAAAATTTTCCTTGTTAGCCATGCAGAGTTCAGGTGCAGCCAGGCGAGTTCCCGACGTGCCCTACAGAGGCCTCTAAACGATCAGTCAAAGTCTGAAGACCGTGTCGGCAGACACCCAAATATGGACGTCGATTGTTAACTGTACTTTCAATTCCGGAGTCATGTCTGTCAACTCCGAGGTGTCTTCAGAATAGAAAGCAAAGTTTGCATTCGATACCCATATTTGGGTGTCTTCCGACAGTCTTCAGACTTTGATTGATCATGTGAAAGATTCTTTGATTAATGCGTTCTTTAAAGCTGCGCCAGCAGACGATTACAGGTCGAAAATCAAGGAAAATTATTCTTTATCTTTGAGTTTGAATGCTTATATTCAGATGGATGATTTAATTTTAGGTCCATGACTCGTCGGTCACACAAGATCAGCGGTGTAAAAATGAAATCATCAATAAATATTTGTTAAGAGAAACAAATTTGCTTGAAAATTTGCACAAGATGTACCATGCAAATTACTGAAATTAGAAAACATGAGCCTATATTCGTGGTTCAGCCACTCGATTGGCGATGTATCAAATGTAAACATTACAAACAATTCAGTGCAGGTATCGAGTGTAAAATCAGT